>JAOPJG010000171.1:0-37786 GCA_027478255.1 Dispira simplex | reverse complement strand
TAAAAATTAATGGCCAAACAGCTTCTAGGTCATAAGAAAGGCCAGGAGGGCCTTCCAGAGGCTCAAGGGAGCCCAGACATTCCATTACCAGACTCCACAAATTTCGTAAGTGGTCCCCAGGACACAACAGGTAACCTAGTTTAGTTCATAATACCAAGTTTAGTTGTGACTTTTTTTTATTTTTTATATTTTTTACCCGTTGTGTAGAAAATATCCCACCAGAAATTACCCATTGATCAGCTGAATCATGTCCAGTAACCTAGGATGTGAATTCCCCCTAGAACCTTTCACCAGCACAACATAATGAAGTCCTTGGTTCCCTCCAATGAAGTGATTTTCACAGATGTTTTGATGAGTGGTTCAAGTGGGTGCACACAGTACTTGACAATGATGGTAATTATTATAAGTAAAATTTGGTTCTTACATGGATTTCATTGAACATTTCTGATAACTGATATAACACAGAAATGATGTAGCAAAACCATGACAAAAATAAAGTGCAATTTGACATCAAAATGTAAACGATTTTCATGGAGATAAATGTTCATCAATTGGCTCCATGTTGGGAGCACAAGACTAGGGAGTCCTTGTGAAGAGGTCACACCATCATCTGGGATGCCCTGACTTGTGGCCATCAAATCAACTTCATCTTGAGGGAGCTGGTCGTCTTCGTTGGAAGATGTAATCTCCAGCTCCAGCTCCTGTTCCAGTAGACCAGATCGCCATTGACTTCCAATTGCTGGTAGAAGCGAACCAACGGTTTTATTTTCTTTATTTTGATTGTATTTCTTGCCCAGTTATCTACGGATCATCCATCAGCGTCAAATGTTAAACTCCGGTTATATTGCGACTCCATGGTTGATCTGGTAACTAGTTTGACGAGTAATTTCTTTTCCGTTTTATATTTTTTAATTGGAATCCCAGCGGGCGACCAATGACGCAGACAATCATGGACGACATGGAGCCTCTTGGGTCCATCACCACAGCCTCGGATCGCAAGAAGCGGTTCAATGCGGCGATGGACAATAACCGATATTTGGAGCTGAAGGAAACTCGAGAACGGGAGCGCGAAACATGTATCCGTCAGGGACTCATTCCAGATCCTCAGAAACGTCAGGATCTGGCCAATGCCATCACCTTAGTGGGGACTTGCCAGGACATGTGTCCATTGTTTGAACGTGAGGAACGAGAATATAAGAACAATGTGGAAAA
This sequence comes from Dispira simplex, assembly GCA_027478255.1. Taxonomy (NCBI): domain Eukaryota; kingdom Fungi; phylum Kickxellomycota; class Dimargaritomycetes; order Dimargaritales; family Dimargaritaceae; genus Dispira; species Dispira simplex. The sequence goes on along the minus strand of JAOPJG010000171.1, from coordinate 36,574 downwards.
GTTTGAATACATACCGGGAACTAAACGCATTGACCCTCATCGGGCTGTCAAGGCGTTCCAACGGTCGGCGGCTGGTAAAGAACAACCCCTCCCTTCGGATGTGCGGCCTCCATCCGTGTTGTTACGCACATTGGATTATTTGATGAACGAAATTGTGGTATCAGATGAAGCCTTACGGGAATCTCATGGGTTTGTACGCGACCGTACCCGCGCTATTCGGACAGATTTTACACTACAAAACAACCGGGGTTTGGAAGCGGTCGAAGCGCACGAACAAATTGCGCGTTGCCATATCCTTTGTTGTCACCACATGTGCGGAGTTCCTTCGTTTAGTTTACAACAAGAAAAGGAACAATTGGGAAAAGGTAAGTGCCTAAATGATTATTCACCGACGGATAGCAACAGAGACGGAAGTGTATGGGCTTAACTGGGGAGTGGGGCGTATTGTTTAGTTGGTGTAAATTAGGCAAAATTGGACAATAATTAAAATTTCTTTTCATCTCTGTGTTTGCTGTCTGTTACATTGGCTTTGTACGTCACTAGTGCTGCAAAGTCTCCAAGAGTTTTACGATGACCTGCGCAAAGACGGCACTGTGTGTCCCAATGAAGCGGAATTCCGGGCATACCACATTGTCATGAACCTGTTCGACGTCGATATGGTTCGATTTGCCCAGTTTTTGTCCTCTGACGTGTTTACAAACCCCGCTGTTCAACTCGCACTGCGGTTTCACGCTTATGCTCAGTTCAATGCTAACTCGCGTACCACTAAATCCGCCCCTCAAAACATCGAAAGCTCTTTATTTTCTTTTAAAAAGTTTTTCAGGCAGCTGGGTTCGGCCGGTACCCCTTATTTACTGGCCTGTCTCTTGCAACTTCATTTTAATACCGTGCGTCGTAATGCGCTGTACGCCTTACATTCGTCTATTCAAGATACCCGGGTCCAGGGTTATCCACTAACCAAGTTAGTCGAATGTCTGGGTTTTGATGACGTCAACCAAGCTATTCAATGCTGTAAAATCTATGGCGTGGAAACCACCCATTCTATTGTGCATTTCGGTAGGAAAGATTCGACCAATCGACGAGTGTTTATTGACCCAGCCATTCCACCCGTTGTTAACAAACACTATCGGCTTGTCGAAGCCAAACGACATGCCCTCCCTTTTGCGGCAATTGTCAAAGGCACTGAATGTACCTTTCAACTTCCTGCCACTGTTCCCATTGGTGAATGGGATGATTTATTCACATCGAGGGCACCTCGGTTATCTCTTCAGCGCATTATTCCACCTAGTGAAGTATCACGGCCTGCCTACAATATTACCCCAGCACCAGTTACACTGTGGTCCAATAGCGGTTCTACCTCTGTAGCCCTTCACGCAACATCCAGTGGTCCCGCGTACTCATTACCCCCGGGTTTCTTTACAGCGGCCTACCATCCCCAGTTAAATTTGAGCAAATCCTCGCCCTCAACATCCAAACCAACGGTTGCACCTAGCGCTATTTCCACCCAGGGTTGGCCCCTCAGCACTTTTACAACCACGCCATCCGTGGTATCACCGTCACAGCCGTCGTCTGCGCTCACGAGTTTTATTAATCCCTCGGCCCCGATTACCACTGCTTTTCCTTCTAATATCCCTACCGTTAGTTCACTCTCGGCAGTGATGATGATACCTAACCATAATTTAGTAGTTCCACCACCACCTGCCAAACCCGCACTGGTATTATCCCCCGATCAAGTTAACGTCTTCGCCGAGCAATTACTGGTTACCTGGATTGACGAATGTACTAAAACCTACGTACAAGTCCAGTACGAGGAAGAAGTGGTACTGCACCGACAATGTCAAGAGTCCTTTTGTGAGGAACTGGCTTGGTCCTTTTTCAATACAGAAATCGATAACTGCTGGTACTTGCTGGCGGTACATGATTTAGCCGCCAGAAAGTACCAAGCTGAACTACTCCGAACGTGGTTTCGTGCCTGGCGGTCTACTTGGCAACGGCATAAACGTATACGCGTGGCCCAGGAGAAATTCGTGCGGCATACCCACGCTCAGCTGGGGGCGGTTACTCCATCCCGTGGAAGATCTGCCCGTCAGGATAATAATTATATGGAACGACTAGTTGGATCTACGTTTACTCTTTACCCCACGGGGGGTGGGAGAATGTCCAGTGGGCGTCAGTATGCGTACCATTTAAACGTGGCCTTTCAAGACGTCATGACCCAAAAACAGGCCCAGGCGCTTTTGGGGCGACCGGGAAAATTGGGCGATCACCTCCGGTCTAAATGGTTGTATCTTACTTACCAATTAAATCAACCCGCCCAGGATAGTCAGCCTCGCTTTTCGAACGTTTCGGCGACTACGGCCCTACCCGCCGGTATACCACCTACTAACTGTCAGTTGTGGTTAGCACTTCCTGATAGCTTGGATGCCACGTCGACCTGGATTAGGACGCAGTTTATGGATGAAACCCGTACCCCTTCAACTCCATCCTTGTCGAACACAATATTCCTCTCGTCTGGTGTTAGCAGTGATACCTATGATTCTCGCCTACAACCACCCATCACAGAGACTGAGGGAACCGTGTCGCCCGCCACTCCTTTCCGTAACTGTACCTTTCCTGTATCTGACAAACAAATTGATTATTGCGCTAAAATGGAGAGTCCCAAAAATTCCCACCAACCGTCAGTCCTTTCTGTTATCGACTTAAAAAATCTGGACCACTCCAGTGCCTCGCATATCAACAACTCCAAAGTCCTCTGTGGGCTGCTGTACCAGCTTACTGAGTTGCCAGAGGTGTATACGTTGTCCGGCGAATTGCAAGGCTCGGCCCAACGGACCGCCCAAACCTTTTGGGCCCTCGAACGGGAACGACTGAACAAGGTTCTGTCGTTTTTCACCCATGGTAGACGGGTACCAATTGTTGTCCTATATGTTCCACCCCAAGGAATGAATAATTCTGTATTGATGTGTACCATTATCGGTAATCAACTTCGGTTGATGGAGCATAAGGCACAAGCACGGGTGTCAAGCTACCAGGTGATGGCACTAGAAAATGATGGTGAGGAATCCACCCAAAGCACTGCCCTGGTTAGTCATGACGGTGCATCCACCCCGTCGACCCTCGTAGATTTTACCTCCTCACCGTCGTCACTGCAGTCTACACCATCATTAAATTGGACCCCGCTTACTCAGCTCTCGGTAAACTTGCAGCGACTACTCCAACAGGCTAGGTCAAAACTTGAGGGTGCGTTGGATTGGCTCTGCCGCGAATGGCACACAATTGACTGCTCTGTGCCGCGTTACCATTCACTGGCCTCGCTGGCCCAATTTTTATATGGTGCACTAACGGACGGCATAGCGCAGCTTGAAAAAGCTACCTTAACCAAAATGCAGGATGTGCCGCTTGCTTTACATTGGCACGACCCATTACATAACACAGTCACTATGGAAGGTTTGCTCGCCTTGGTGGGCGATTATTTTCACACTTTTGTGCCATGGTGGAACACGGTGTGGTCTAAGCTGCTCAACAGTCTCAATTGGTTACTGAGTTCCCTCGCTCAAGCTGTGGAAGCTGCCGTGCCTGTTACGGATGATCGTTACACCATGGAGACCAATATGCCAGATACAGCTTTACAATTCAGTTTGTTCCCTCCTTGGCAGATGTATTTCCCATGCAAAGCTATTAATAATTTACCCAGTGACCCAGACGAGCTAGCCTCCGCCTTACGACGTTGGTTCACCTCCCTAGTGGAATCTCTTCGGGCATGCGTGGTGAGTCAGTGTCGAGATTCTCAGCAAGAAACCCACATTCACGGCGTTTTCACGGATTTAGTGGACGATATGGTGGCCCGAGTGATGAAAATGGTGAACGAACCACCTTTGGTGAACGCCCGAGGTCGGGTAAATTTATCCAGCTTGGTAATCCCCTTGGGTCGCATGGTGGATATGTTGGTCACTAACATAAAATTCATTATTCTTCGTTCCCCCCTAGCGAAGCGTTTGGTGATTTCCCACCCTTTATACCGACATCTTACCCAGCAGTTTCATACCCATTGGCGTCAGTGTCAAGAAACATTGAGTCAAGTTAACCAGTCAGAGTATCCCTTAGTCTCGAGTGCTTGGTTACAACTTCCATCTACTATTGGCAAACACCGTCTTGTGGATGTATACCGATCTGGTACTACCTCCCCGTCCGTAAACTGTCGGGTCAAACGGGTTCGTACCTTGTCTGTATCAAATCAATTATCCGATCAGCGGTCCGTTTCGGTGGGATTCACCCCTCCTCAGGCGACCGTGGCCATCCCGGATCGATCTCTACGTAATAGTGCGTCACTGGCTAATGTGACAAGTCCAGTTGAGCTTGAGCCATCATCCGCTGAGAATACCTCCCCTTTGGTATGCGCCATCCAGGCTGACCAACTACTTCGTCTGATCCAGGAAACTCGGGAGTGGATGAGTCAATCCTGATTGGTGTGGACCACTATGCTGATGGTGTGACTGGGACTGGGTAATATGGGTGATTTTTTTTGATTATATAGCGAAAAATCCACCAGCATTGAATGGATCTCTCACAATACACTATTGATTAAATTTGTAACTGGTACATTTTTGCTCCAAATCGCTATATAAGCCCAAAAAGGTCACCCATATGGAGTTATTTGAACCTGCATACTCTGGTGTACCTTTTTCCTTATTCATTCTGACTTTAATGATAAATTTACCTGGTGGTCCATTACTGCTTGACTGAACTTTTACTACACTACAAATCAAGGATAATACGCCCTGATCAACTTAACCGAGTGTTACTGTACGAATAAACTTCACTGTTGCTAGTGTGATATAAGCAGGGAAGCTGCTAATTGGTAAAAAAAAGTTTAAGAAAATGGCAGACCAAAAAGGGGGAAGATGAAATATTAATTTGTTAAAGGAGTGGTGGTAGATGCTTTAAAAAGATAAACAGAACGAGGGCGAAATCTGAAAAACCGTAGCTCTAAACAAATTCACAATCTACCGAATATTGATGCCGAAAAAAAATGTCCGACTCATCTAGTTGGCACCGAGTTGCACGTCATGCTCGGTCAGCAAGGCCATGGCTTTGTTTTTGACATCGGCGGGACTGACGCCCAGACAAGCCTGGAAGGTCTGGATCACGCGGGCATTGAGAGGTTCCTCTAGCTTGGTACCAGAAATGAAAAAGTCGGTAAAAATCTGTACCAAGCGTGTGGCGGCGGGTTCGGCAGGGGTTTGCAAATTAGGTCCACCCATAACCACCGGATGGCATTGTTCCAACAATTCTAATAAGTATTCAAACATGGGAGGGCATTCTTCCTCGTCGTTGGTGACGGGCAATACGCTATACCAAAAGGGCAGCACATTGGCCATATCCACTTGGGACGCGTTAAACCGACAAATTTTACCCAGGGCAGAGATGGCATTATCCCGTACAAACACGTTCTTCAACTCTTTGGAATCATGGGCGTTGATCAAGTTGACCAAGATCGGCGCCACGTGGGCACATAGTTCAGCATACTGAGGTCCCCCGAATTGGGCCGTCACGCCCAGTCCGTAAATAGCGGCCTGGCGCACTTCATTATGGGCACTGGTAGCACCCTGGACCAAAGCCTGGGCGAAATGTTGTTGGTAAGACCAAGAGGCAGGACCGGTGAACTCGATCATATTATCAAAAACACAAATGGCCCACTGTTGGGAGGTGGAACTCTGAGCATCCTGCAAAAAGGATAAGACCATAGGTAGCAGGCGATCAAAATAAGGTAAAAAGTCGGAACCTTGCGACAGAAATAGGTGGTGAATGGTCTCCCCGATTTCGGTCAAGAGGGCTTCGTCATTGGCCTCATCCTCGGAAAGGGCAAATTCATCTTCAGGGTCATAATCCTCTTGACCACCATTTTCTTCCTGACGTTCCTGGACTCGCTTACAATAGGCACGACACTGGCTCAGGGTGACATTGATCACCTTATCCATCTGGTCGGCGGGCACCCGCAAGGCCGGGGGATTAGGCCCCGAGGTCGCAGTCATACCACGGCGGAAAACACCCATGCAATCATTGAAGCTATTCAACAATTCAGACACGGCAAACATGTCCGCTTCATCCAGAATGGCGTTGACCAATTTACCACATACAATACCCCAAGCATTCTGTACATATTGTTCACTGGCGGGTGCCTGGGCAGGGTCCTGCTGGCGGACCAACTGAGCATGTTGATAGACACTACCCAGCACCTGGGGAAGCGCATGGGCGGCAGCAGTTTTAACCCCTTCATGGAAATGGAAACGCAGCAAGGGGACCACAATATTTAATACTTCATCGGCATAAGGTTGGAATCGGGCACCCAACTCCCGAGCGTAGCAAATAAGCATTTCCACGGCGGTACATTTTTCCTCCATAAACGAAGTGCGCATACCAATTTGTTTACCGTTGTAGGTGACGAATTCCCAACCATCTTCGCTCGAGTACTGACCTTCAGCGTCATCGTCCAGGTCCAATACTGCGAAATCGGGTTTAATGGCCGCCGAACGTAGAAGTGGGGGCATAACCACGGGCAAATAGGGCGCAAAATCGTCTTCCATTACCTTACACATACGAGTCCAGGCCGCCAAGAGATATGACACTTGAGGGTCGTCGGATTCGGTTACAGTGGTCTGGACGGTGCGTAAGATCTCCGCCAGTTCGTTGGCCTGCGGACCCATGGTTTCTTTACCTACGGCCAACGCGATTAACGTGGCGCATTCCATAGCCTTGCCGCGTAACATACGGTACTCGCGCTGACTAGCTTGACGCATCACGTTAAACAACATGGGCATAATGGTGGGGTAGTACTTGACAAATTTGTCTTCGGCACTATCCGCCACTGTGGCAATCGTGGTTAAGGCCTGTTCCTGTACGTACCGCAGCGAAGAGTTGAGGAGCGTAAGTAAGTTGGTCAACAAGGTATCCAAGTAAGGCTGTAGAGTAGCCTGGGTGGCCTGTTCGCAAAAGTTAACCAAGGCTGCCGCGGCATGGGCCTGAACCCGCGGGGAATTTGAATTCTGCAAAACCGGAATCAAATGGGAAAGCACTAACTCATGGTAACGGGGCTGGACAGTATCCGGGAAGTCAGTGGAGAGCTGTCCGATGCAGTTACAGGCCGCGTAACGGACCCGGTCGTGAGAATCACTGAAGAAGGGCACCACCAGCTGCAAAATATTACCCAGCTCCTTTTCCATAGTGCGCCCACATCCTTCCCCGATGGCGGAAATAGCCATAAGCCCGGCGTGACGCTTAGGCCAGTTGGGTGACTGGAGGTACTGGGGGATTAGTTGGAACGACGGTTGGAACATGTACTTTCCTCCTAGGGCCCGGGCAAGGCGGTCCATAGCTTGTTCACCTAAAGCGCTGTTGCTATCGGCTTCTTCATCGTCATTACCCAGATTTTCCACGGTGTACCATGTCTTATCATCCTCATCCTCGTCCATTTCCGCCAACATGGCCATAGCGGTGGGCACCACCGTCTCGCAGAAACTGGGGGTTTTGCGTACAGCAGAGGCACTGGATTCCGCCAAGGTCAGCAACATCTCCAAAGCACCTTGACGAGTACTGTCCTCTAAATCGGTGTTACCACTGATTTGGACACAGAACGTCAACAAATTGGCCATGACAGGACGGAACGGCTTAGGATACTGCTCGGCCAACTCGGTCAAGGAAGAAAAGGCCTCCACCAGTTGTGTCTCGTCCTGAGAATGTACCAGCGGTTCCAGGGTACTGAGCATCATTGGTAGCAGATCCTGACATTGTTGGGCCACTTGTGCGTCACTTTCCATCAAATACGCTACACCGGCTTGCAACGCGGCCAAACGCACCGACGCATCGGTGTCTTGCAAGCCTTGCACAAGTATAGGTTTAACCGCATCGACCGACTGGGATACGGGAACAGCAGGAACCGCCGCAAAAATGCGGAATACTGCTGCCCGTTGGGCGGACCGTTCCGATTGCAAACAGGCAGCCATGCACTGAAACAGTTCCGGCCAGTCGTTGTCGATTGTCCACACGTAACGGGCCACTTCGGCTATCGTGTCGCATAATTTATGAACCACTACCACCACGAGCTCCTGGGTGAGTGCAGTCAACAGTGTGTGTTTAGCTCTTTCGACAACTTCCTTGTTCAAGTTCATCCACAGCATCATATCGCCACCTCCGTTAATTTGGGGAGACATGCGAAAGGCAATGCGGCGGAAGAGAATGGTCGCAAAGGAGCGTAGCTGAGTGGTTGGTATCAGGAGATTCACATAAAAAAGTGGAAGAGTTATCTAGTTAGTACTTTTGCTATTTTTAACCCTAGACCTAGGTGTCGTTACCTAGAGTATTTTCCGCTCTCCATTTGATAGTAGTGTAGGAACTTTCTGGCATTATGAAGTTCGACAAGAAGACTTACGTGGACATCGGGACTGCTTTGTATAATCTGAACCAGTGAAGAGAACAGGGCGTTGGGTTGACCCAAGATCCAGTCCTTGTTGAGAGTATCTTCGGCTTTGGAGCGGATGACGTTGTCGCTGCTGGCCAAGTCCCGCAAAACCATTTGCAATAACTCCGCAACTTGGGAAGAACCGGTAGTCGCCATTGGAAAGATAAGAGGATTAACCAAAAGAAGAGAGAATATCAGAAGTGTAGTATGCAACTAGTGGATAACCACTACAAGATTAAAAAAATACTAAAACTATAAGCTACTGTCTAAAAAGACTGCAAAGAAAAAAAAAGTACGAATTTTTCAAGTGAGATATTTTTTTTTCGAAAACTGCACTAATAAAATACTTTTTGAAATAGTGTGATTTCCACGCTGAACAAATAAGTGGAAAAAAACAATAAATACAGTAAATATGCATCCAAATATCAACCAATGGCAAGGCCCCAGTGATTGGAGATTTCGTAAAGGAAAACATTTCCCATCTCCATCCTTAGCCAACAACGGAAATAAGTCGAGTCCTTCCATATAACATATATACTATGTAGACTATGGCTTATAAATCTATAGAGTTACGGAAGGGTTAGGATATCGCACCCAGAGGTGGTTATCAAAATAGTATGTTCGGATTGAGCCGACCGCCCACCGTCGGACGTAGCCACAGTCCACCGATCAGGCCAGAGTATGCCCTTGGTTTCCCCTTGGCAGAGGGCCGGTTCTATGGTAAAGACCATCCCTGGTTTCATAACCCCCGAAAAATCATTAGCGTGGTGTAAAATAGCCGGGTAAGTGTGGAAATTACGACCGATACCGTGTCCGGCCAGAAGCTCAGCCACTTGTAAACCATGCTGACGGGCGTACCGCTCAATGGTGTCCCCAATACAGTGCAAGGGCGCCCCCGGTTTACAAACGGCGATGGCCCGGAGTAGTGAGTCCTGGGTAATTTGAACCAGGTGCTGGCCGGCAGAGTCTACTTGACCTACCAAAAAGGTCTGGGATGTATCCCCGTGGAATCCTTCTGTAAATACGGTAATGTCGATATTGATGATATCACCATCCTGCAACGGCCGGTCATCGGGGATTCCGTGAGCCATGACGTTGTTAACACTGATACAACAGGCTCGCGGGAACCCGTGATAACCCAATGGGGAAGGGTAAGCCTGGTTGCCGATAATATACTGGTATACTAACTGATCCAGGTAGGCAGTGGTCACTCCGGGTTTTACAAAGGGCGCAATGAAACACAGAGTGCGAGCAGCCAGACGACCGGCAAGGCGTAACCGGTGAAGGTCTGTGGGGGACGTGTAAAGGACCTCTTGACTGGGGTCAGTGAGTGGATCGGTTGGGGCTGCTGGGGAAGTGGTGTCCCTTTGCTGAGGGGAAGCCACATGGATATTAGCAGTAGCGTAGGAAGGGTAAGGTATGACACAGGGTACCTCGTACGCTAATGGTAAAGTTGACTGGGGAGCGAGAGAGCGAGGAATCAGTCGTTCGTAGCGACCAAATTTGGTGTCACCACCTCGCCCAGAACGACGACGGAGGGTTCGCCAGGCGGTGGTAGTGAGCGTCCGTCTACTGCTGCCCCATAACAGGGTACTCGGTCCTGTAAACATGGTATAAACAACGGAAATGAGGACAGGTTCAAAGTTGCGGAAAGAGGAAAATATGAAACAAAAAATGCGCAACGCAATAACACTGTACCAATAGGATAATGTATTTTGACCCGAACAATGGAGTAATGGGGCTGATCTGTTGACGGTACAAAGGATTCTCCTTGTCTGTTGACCTTCATTCTGCCCTCATTCCCAGTTTATCGGCCATGTGGAGTTTCCAATTCTCTTAATTGGACGCACTCTGGCCTTTGTCAACTTCGTTGCGGGTACTATTACTTGGTTAAACACTTCTCTTTAAAAAAAAACGGCAATCCATGGAAACAACTTCATTCCAGGACGCTACGGTCCAGGAAACCGCCCAGGATGCTGCCGATAGTCGACAGTCGGCTTGCCTCCAGGGTTATTTTGAGGATCCCTTTGCTTGCCAGTTTGTTCGTCGTCCCATCCGACGCTCCCCCGTAGTCAACCGCGGCACCTATTGCCGTTTCATAGGACTACACAGCGTACTTCGCAAGTTCTTGGCCAGTTGTCGTGACCAGGGTTGGGCTTCCCAAGTTGTATCTCTGGGGGCAGGCTCCGATACCACTTTTTTTCTTTTACACCACCTTGGCTTGGTACCCACCCGTTTCTTTGAGCTCGATTTTCCGGAAGTGACCTCCCGCAAGTGTCTCAAAATACACCAAAAGAAAGCCCTACGGAATTGTCTAGACCAGGACACCGTCCGAGTGGGTCAGAACGGCACCGAGTTGTACTCCCCTGGTTACACCTTACTGTCGGGTGACCTACGCCATTTCCCTACCGACCTCGGACCCCGGCTGTTAGCCCAGGGTCTGGACCCCACGGTGCCTACTTTGTTCTTATCCGAGTGTGTACTCATCTACCTGGAGAGTCCCCACGCCGATAATATCATTCGATGGGCCGCCATGCACTTGTTCTCGACCTTTTTTCTGACGTACGAACAAATCCGACCCGAAGATGCCTTTGGAAAGATGATGATCCGCAATCTGCGCCAGCGTGGTTTAGAACTTCGGGGTATCACGGCCTACCCTGATTTAGCTAGTCAAGCACAACGCTACCGTGACCTTGGTTGGGATCACAGTCAAGCTCTGAGTATCAAAGAGATATACCATGCACTTCCCAAGAACGAAATTGACCGGTAAGCACCTTACCGTGAAATATTTTCTCAGATAAATCTGGGCATGCCAGGTACCAGTTAAATTGCAGAGCATGTAACCAGGATGCCATGGCAGAAATGTTGCCTTTATTGGTAAACACAATAGTGCTGATTATTCTTTCTATGGTATACGCTAAAACTAACGCTTATCCTTTATTGTCTTCCTCGTCCGATGATGTACGATATTTTCCATATTATTGCTGTTTACATCAGCATTAATCGATTGGAAATGCTCGATGAACTAGAAGAATTCGATCTATTGGGCGATCATTACTGTATTACATGGGCGTTTAAAACGTCGGATACTGAATTACGACAAACCTGGCAACATATTCGTCCCACAGATTTATCTTATTAATACACAATGTGAATCTACACCTGATTCCAATATGTTGTAAGCTTTATGTATTACTAGATGAATAATATCGATCATATTGTAACGGAATCGAGTAGGATCCCACGGAATGATAAGACCTAATGAGTGCATTAGTGTCTAAATATTCATTTGTATTGCACCTGAGGAAATCTGTTACGTTAATATTTCACTGCTCTGTCTCGGATTACATAATACCGCACGTGACTTAACCTCTCACCTATAATTCACTGTCCATGCTATCATAGGTAGTGTGGAACTTCTTTTCGGAAGCCATTGCTACATTGTTTATCCCAGTTTACATTCTAGCTTACACTCAGTTTATATGCCTTGTGCATACCATATATTGTTTATCCACTATATTGTTTACTCTTTATTTATTAATGACTACTGTTTATCCAATTTTCAACACTTTTATTTTTCTGCTCCCATCACCTGGGTGAAAAAGAAGTCACAAATTTCGGAAGAATCTGAACTTGGTAAAAAGTTAAAAGGTGCACACCAAAGTTTTCTACATAGTTGGACAGATAATGACTTATCAGGTTATATTTAATATTAATAAGTTCTGCAATGTGGAAACAAAATTCATCAATATAATATGATTGTGAAAGGTAAATCTGCAACCCTCGCTAGATCTATAATTCCAAATTTCCAGAAAAGATTGATTCCCCCAACTTGAATATCATATAATGGACATTAAAAGATGACATGAATTCTACGTTGTATCTCTTGCAATTCCGACAACAGGGTAGGAACGTTGCTCGCCGTCAACGTCATGATGAATCCAGTGATAGCACGGTCCACTAAGTTAACCGGGAAGGTATCCAAATTGTTCACTCCGTTGTGTTCAGGTTGGGCCAAAGAATCCAACCACTGAGTTAACAGGTAGACGATATCGTTAATGAGGAAAATAAAGGCGTCGGCCGTCTTCCATTTACTACCACGTAGCTGGGTAAGGTTGTAAATAACTTCAAACAAGACGTTATAGGGAACTCCTACTTGGTGAAGAAGTTGTACACTCCAACCTTGTGATGTCACTGAGCGATTTTCAAAGGCCAGGGTTTCCAGCGCCGGACATAGGAAACACAAGGGAAAGGCTAAATCCGATGGATAGAGCAACTGACCCAACTCCCGTACTTTGGCGGCCACGGATTCCATAAATCTAGAGCCCTCAGTCGCTTCATTTTCTTCCTCGGGGGCCCGAATGAGGTCTTCCTGTAACTCTCGGAAAATTTCGTCCCATATGGATTCCACCAATTCGACATCGTGGTGGTTGGACGATTTGATAATTAGGAGTTGGATACCGTACATACGAAGGGGTACAGCATAGTCATTAAACAAATCCGAAATGGTCAACAGGTTACCATTCACCCGTTCCAAAAGCGCCGTATAGTTATCTTCCCTGGAACGACTTTGTAAAATACGTTGTACTTCCAGTTGGATTTGGGCCACCTCTAGTTTTTCCTCAAGGTCCTGCAGTAATGCAAACCCTTCCCGACGCAAGGGACCGTTCATGGAACTACGGGCATTACCCACCGCCAACGAGAGATATTCCATGCGAGCCGGTAACTGCAAACCGAAATTCTCACTCTCCGCCAGATTACTCAATACCTTGGCAGCATTGAGGTAGGCGTTGTTGCGAGCATAAAAACTCCACAACAGGTCGCATTTCTCCAGATCCATAGGCTCCCGGGTTAAGAATTCTTCCAAATGGGGTGGATTTAAATTCAACAACGCGTGAATATCCCCACGGGTAAGGTACCACTCGTAAAGACAATAGTAAAACAGGGAGTCCTGCGCCGACATCACCCGTTGCAATACGGTCTGACGATATTCGTCTTGTTCCGGTACGTGACTACTAGGTAACCCTCCCCGTCGGACCGGACCAGGGAATTTCGACCGGTTCTCCGTACGGTCCAGAGATTCGATAGTTTGGAACACACACTGGTAGCAATCTTTGCGTAAAGTCAGTAATTCCGCCGCCTGGGGATTTTCCAACGCCGCGGCCACACCATTGTAATAACTGAGAGCCAGATCCGAGGGATCTACTGCCCGAGCACACGTCAACGCAAGTTCAACAGCGCCGGTGTGAAATTTAAAATTACGGTAGGTAGCGCAGATATCGCTCAAGGTGGGTACCGAAAGATAGGACGAAATACGACGGAATAATTGTAAAGACTCTTGCAAGGCCCGCATTTGTTCACTACGGTCGGCGCTATCCTGCGTTCGTTTCAATTGTTCCATGGCCTTGTACATGGTCACGTCCTCTGAACTACAGAAATGACTGCACCGTTTACGTAGTGCATCGATAACTACATTAACCCCACCGCCGGATTGGAGTTGGATAATGCCAATCATCAGTTCGCGACAGATATCCCGACTATTGGACGAAATCACCAGATCCCGTAATTCCATCTTTAAAAGTTCTGTTTGGAGTCGCTCAGGGATTTCTTTTACCACTGGCGTAATTTTGAACTCGTGAAGAATTTGCAAAAAGGCGATGGCTTCCGAAGCGTAAGTCAAGACGAGGTAAACGCTATAGAGCGCCTGACGTTCTTCCCGCCAGGTGCGTTCATCCGAGTTGGCGTTGAAATCGTGTTGACTAAACGGTGAAGCGATGGCCTTTGGGGATTGAGGTATAAATTGTGGGTTCTCTTGGGCAATGGTTCGAAGTTGGTGTAACTGGCGTTCCACTTGACTGAGTAACGTCAGGGGTAGTTTGATAGAGTACTGCACTCCGTCTATTTCGTGTTTTTTAACCGTAATCAATTGTCGTGACCACACCGGGGATAGTAAACGCCACAGGTATAACACTAAAGCCCGGTAGCGATGACTCAATTCGGCGGTATTGGCCTTGTTCACCACGGTTTGTCCCTGGGGCATACGGAAGCGAGTCAGGGCGTTGGCCGGGCCAGCAATATCAAAGAATACAGCCAGGGCCTTGTGTTTGACTTGAGCTTCGGGGGAACGCTCCAGTGAACTAAAATCCTTGGTAACGCCTACAAAAGCCCAATTTTCCGTGCAAACAATCTGCAGACACATGGTACACACCTGAGTGGGATCAAAGTGATCGATGAAGGAGAGTAGATCCTGTTCCGTAGTGTTGGATGACGCCAACAATTGATAGAGGAGGTCCACGGGGCGTTGGTAGGTAAGGAAATTGATTCCCATATTCGTTAGCACGAGGAAGCGCCGCGGCGGAGTCAATACCTGGTTGTACAGGGAGTTTTCGGTGTTGAGCATATACTCGTCAAAGGGACCTGGTGGAGTAGCCTCGGTAATCACCCAAGTTTTACCGTCGACTTGTACCAACGCTGGGTACTCGTACAACGCCGAGCGGGAGGGTCCCATCGCGATTTTCAACGTATGACCGGCGTCAGGAGCTGTAGTCATGAGTGTATCCGCATCGTCCTGTACCCCACCAGCAGCCAGAAACAGTCCATCATGGTAATAAGCCGCATGGAAATTTTGCAGGGAAAGGTTCACCAGGGTGCTGCTTCGGTCATTGGTGGTGGCATTGGTCCGAGGGGGAACCCGCACGTGTAGTAATTCCAGTCCCACTGGTTCAAGGACCATCTTAGAAACATTGGTGATGGCACCTCCCATGTCGTACCGGTGCCCACGCCCTAATGTAGTGAAATAGAGCCGACAACCAGTGGAAGTGACCGCCACCAAATGGAACCTTCGGGATCGGGATGCCTCGATGGCGTGAATGGACACAATCACAAAGGAGTTGCGAGGTAATAGGCTGGATGACGGACACAACGTCAGAGCCTTTTGGCAGATGGTGGTGTGATGTTCCACATGACGGAATTCATCCCCTCTTAAACCCAGAAAATATACCGTAATGGCAGAGTTTTTGGACAAGGTGTACATAATATGGCGCGAGTCGTCCACCACCATAGATGCCACTGGGTCGTCTCCGTAATCAAATAGGAAACTGGGAACAAAATAGGATAGAGCCGGGGAAGTTAGATTGACCTTACGACAGCGACGGGTAAACCAACCCTCGGTAGCGGCGTACACAAATTCGTACAAGTGGCCATCGCTTCCCGCCATAATTACCCGACCATTGGCAGTGCCGGTAATCCGGAGCATGCTTACATTATCCGTGGGTAAGACCAGCTGAGTGGTATAAAAGGTAATGGCACCACCGGCTTGACCAGGCACTGCCTCATGGGATACACCCAAGAGGGTGACTTCCAAAGGCGTGGATAGGGCCAATAAATACTGGATGCGACTATCTAAAACCCCAGCGCAGGGTTTAACGAGGGCCGTGCTGAGAATGATTTGATCCTGTTCGTCATAGGACTGGAAATTACCACCGTCCTCATAATTCCATAAAAACAGACGGTGGTCAATAGTAATCCACACGCGGTGAATTTCGGGAAACAATCCCATACAACATCGACAGTTGAGCAGATCGTACTGATCAAAGAGTGCATCTGGCAACGGTACGGTACGGGACTTTTGGAACAATTCCGTGTCACCAAAGAGTTGCTGGTGGTATTCTCCGGACGTGGCTATTTGTAATAGATCGTCCGTAGTGGGGTATTTAATATCCACGGAAGACATGTCTTCTACTGCTTTACGACCGATGCTGAGATAGGCGTTCAACTCCGTGGGGGTTGGTTTATCTGTCGATGAATCGAGTGACTCCGCTAGTCCTCCCACCGGAGTGGATGTGGGCACCTCCAGTCCTGAAGGTGCGGTTAGCCCGTCGGTGTCCATAAGTGACTCGGTAGGAATAAAGTCCATTGGTTTATACGTTGGCTAGTAATGTGATGTTAGAGCAATGTCGATTAGCTTAAATCTTCAATAACCAAGTCCCTGGAAATGTGAAAAAAAATATAATAATAAATAGACGTGCCCAATAGTGAAAAAACGACAGAGGGCTGGGATAAATGGCAATAGAAAGAAGTAGTTCTTGCAAATTACTTTTCTCCGTTTTAAGGATCACAAGATTAAAAAAACAATATACCAAGGGGAAGGGAAGGAAGGGTAAACAAACCGCACGTTTTCGTTGGTGAAAGCGATTATGTGGTTCTTTTTCTTTTCCCTCTGTAAATACTCCCACCGCTAAAGTTGGGATAATCAGCAGTTGATAAGGTATTCATTCCTATATAATGAAAAATACGGTTGATAATTTTAATCAGACGATTTAATGTACGCACTACAAATTGTGGCATTTCTATAACATACTGCTTTAAGCCCAGGGCGAGGACATTTATAGAGCTAGACGAATCAAAACAATGACCGACTATTGTGCTTTAAAGAAAGCAAGCTGACAGAGTGGTGGGTCACCGTTATTTTAAAAGAGGTTTTACCTTGTTGACCCGTGTATAAAGCAAGCGCGGTAACCAATCGGGTAAAATCATCCCGAAAAATCCGCAGGATTGCCGTCAATTCCCTCGGATTATACTGCAAAATGGTGATATTTAATCCGGCGTATAAATTTCCATATAATAAGGAAACCGCAGCAGCAAGGGCCGTTCGGAGTTCGTCAATGTCTACCGCCACCCGAGCGTTGGCTTTAGTCAAGTCAGGTTCCACCTGGAGTGCGAGGTATATCCACGGCGTATTCGTTTTCGTAACTTTGGTGGTCCGAACGGATAACGCAGTTTCGGAAGCCATCTCTCGGTAACTGTTTAACTGTTGTCTCAATAGGATCAGAAGCAAGTAAAGCAAACCCTATACAAATGCCAAAAACTGGACTTGGGAAAAAAGCATCAGAATCATGTATGTTGGAAAGACACGATTGAGAGCCCAGGCATAAAAAAACCAAATGCAGAAAAGTGCACCTGTTAAAAAAATAACAGATTGTCGATTGCACAATTCCAAGACCTTGACGTTCTCTCATTTTTTCATTATTTGCTCCTTTGTTTTTTTTTTTGTTTTTTTTACATTTTTGTTGACAAAATTGGTCAACAAGTATTTGTGTGGACATTTCATTTGTACAAGCAGCAGACATTGTCCCCATTTGTTTTAATACTTTCATTGTGTACATTATTACCATTCGAAACTCGTATTGTTCCAAACCAAGTGTAAAAAAGGGACCTTCGCCATGGAAAACGAAGCACAAAGCCGTCGGGAAAGGTTACGCCAATTGGCCCAGGTTAAAGAGCAAAGCCACGAGACCACAGCATCCGAGATTCCACTCACCAAGTCTAACGCACCGTAAGTATCTTTTGGAGACCTAACCCATCTTTTCTTATACAGGGGCCTGAGATGGTAAAAAAAAATAAGCAAAGATAAATGCATGAAATTGCCAACCTTCTACTCGTAGAATTGGTTTCAGAGGTGACCTTCGTTATTAACTGCTTCTTGTATGTTTTCCACGTATTATATATTCGGAATTGATTTTGTGATGTGTAGCGTTATCCGCTTTCGTAACTACACACCTTCCGACGCGATTTCCCAGAAGATAGAGGACAAGGTCAAACTTGCTAATGACACCTCTCAAGATGACCAACAAACCTTGGAAACCAAACATCCCACGTTAGGCAAGCGAATCGGCGACCACTTAGAGTCGAATATCGTACTTCCCCGGCCCACAGGATTAAACGCCGAATCCACGGTAGAAAAAACCGTGGCCGGAATAACGAATATTACTTTGAAAGTTAACGAAGCACTACGCCAAAAGAATCAGGTGGACCTCCAGAGTTTGGCCCCACGGAAACCCAACTGGGATTTGAAACGTGACTTGCAAAAAAAACTGGACCGGCTGGAAGATGCCACCCAGTCCGCCCTGGCCGAGTTGATACGACGTCGTGTACAAGCCGAACAAACCGATAACCAGCAGGATGAAGTAACTGACCAAGTTGACCTAGCAGATGCAGTACGAGCTCAAGAACGGATACACCAATCGCAGCGTCGACGAGATTCGGATGACGGGGCATTGGGCTGATTCCCCCCCTCACTCTACCACTAGCCATGTTCTTGTGATATAACCTAATGATTTCTTGCTCATCGACACACTTCTGCTCTTTTTCGTTCAAAGAGTACAACACAATTTTACTGATAAAAAAAACAAGGCGGGTAAAAACTGTCAACCTATTCGATTCAAACAATAGTCAGATGGTAAACTCGAACAAAAAAAACCAATAGCCCTTGGGTAAGGAAAGGGAAGAGAGGGGGTTCACGATGCGAAACACTTTCTACGAAGCTCTTCAAACAAATATGCACCTTCCATCCAAAAGAAACGAAAATATACCAAGGCAAACTACACCAACGACAGGTGGACTTGAGTAAACAGAAATGATCCAACAAGAACCATCGTAGCAGATAATAAAGAATAGATCAACGACCTGCTCTATCTTATCATCATCTAACGCAGGCCATACTCGGAAAATGGGCAACGCACAAAGGTGATTATTTGAAGAGTTTCTTGAGGCTTGTGTTGGCTTCCGAGTCCTTCTTCATAACCTTGGCCACGGCCATTTCAAAATCTTCCTGGGTAACGTGAACACGCCTTTCACGGAGGGCGTACATACCGGCTTCTGTGCATACACCCTTGACTTCGGCCCCACTAGACCCGGTCATCTTTTCGGCAATCTTACGCAGATTAATGCCACGAGTGAGGTTCATCTTACGCGAATGGATTTTAAGAATGTCCAACCGAGCGACTTCGGATGGCGGCGGGAATTCAATCTTACGGTCAATACGCCCAGGACGTAACAGGGCCGAATCTAAGATATCGATCCGGTTGGTAGCCATAATCACCTTGATGTTTTTAGAAGGTTCAAACCCATCGAGTTGATTCAGCAATTCCAACATTGTACGCTGAACTTCGGAATCACCACCACCTCCACCGCCGGATTCACCACGCGACGATCCAATAGAATCAATCTCGTCCATAAAGATAATCGACGGGGCATGTTCACGCGCCATAACGAAAAGTTCCCGAACCATACGACTTCCTTCGCCAATATATTTCTGCACAAGCTCCGACCCCGATACCCGAATGAACCGACAGTCCGTATGATGAGCCACTGCCCGCGCCAACAACGTTTTCCCCGTACCGGGCGGTCCGTACAAGAGCACTCCCTTTGGTTGCTCGATCCCCAGCGCCTCAAAGAGTTCGGGATGTTTCACCGGTAGTTCAATAACTTCCTTGATTTCCTTAATTTGCTTGTCCAACCCACCAACCATCTCATAAGTCGAGTCCGGTACCTTCTCCACCATCATCAAACTCACCAAAGGGTCAATTTTACTCGGCAACACCTTGTGCAAAGTATGAGAATCACTACGCAAAGCCACCCGTTGGGAAGTCGTCAACTTATTAATATCAATATCCGACGACAGATCCACTACGTATTTACCCTCGGGTTGCATCTTGACTAATACCTTGTTCTTGCCAATGGGTTTCACCACCTCCCCCACCAACGACCCCGGTTCTTGTAAAAGTTGGAGTTCCTCCCGCAATAAACGAACCTTGGCGTTAAGAGCATTCCGTTGCGCTTCCAACCGACGGAGGTTTTGGGTCTTGTCTACAATCAAGAGCTCCGTCTCTTGAATTTTGGTCAAGTAGTAATTGTGCAAACCTTCGCTCCCCATGGTGTTCTACCGATTGTACTATCAAGTACAAAAATTCAACTATAGTACTGTCACAAGATGGGATACCGGACAGATGATAAACCCCCCACGCGTGGAAAACGATAATATAAATGTAAAGTAAGAGATGAAATATAAAAGTAGTAAAAAAAATGAAATGAAAGAACTAGAAGAGAATGAACATAACTAGAAAAACAAAGTAGGAGGAAAAAATGTTTAGAAAAGGGTGAGGTATAACCAGTTGATCACAAAGGCCATGAGGAACAGTGAGTTGGGCAAAGTCCGTTCCACTTGTTGATGGTCCCTATTTACCATCTGCCACTACAACCCGCCAGTCCCCATTACACATCCCTTTCTGCCCCTTAAATCCTAGTAGGACTTTATTGACATTAAAAAGGGCTTGTGACGACTCTATTCCATTGTACCACTTGAAAAATCTAAATAACTGCACACCAAACGTGTTAAATTTTTATATAAAAAATGGTCATCATTTCACCAAAAGAAAATAAAAAGAAAGAAAAAAAGCTAGGCACAAACCCACATAGAATAAAAGAAATCCAACTTAAGCACAGGTTGGAAACCACACATAAACTGATCGTAAAGTACATCCATGAACAAAATCACCCAGATTTTTTGGTTGGAAAAAAATGACAAAGGCCTCCTTCAAACCACTCGCTATTGCGTATCTGTGAATAACACTCTGTTTTACGAAATCATCAGTTGTTCTCACCGTCAGACGAAGCTGAGGCTGTGGACGATGATGGATGAGAACGAGAGGAAGAGGATTGGGTAAAATGTCTTTGCGGTTCAACCGAGGAAGCACCAGCAGAATCTCGGTTTACCCCCAACCCTCCAGGTCGTTCGGTGGATTCCGCCGTACGTGACACGGGTGTGCCCGGCATCGAAGATGTCCGTGGAGCACGGTAAGGGCCCGCTGCATGGAAATTGCGGTAGTGATACAAGTCCGCCAAATTATTATGACCTCGCTCCCCGTTACCATCACCATTGTTGTCGTTGTTATTCCCGTTGTTATTAGCATTAGGATTCCGTACTAACCGTTGCTGACGTACGTACATCATCCATCCGATCAGTACACAAAGGCCCAAAATGATGGCATTTTCAAGCCACGTGTCTTCGCCTAATTCATGGTAATCCGGGTAAAGGGCACCTCGGTGAGGGTATTCTGCACGGTCACCTTCCACCTGGTGTGGGTGATGGTAATGCGGTAAGGGATCTTCATGCTGTGGTGGAAGTTCGGGTCTAGCCACTTGTTGCCGATCGGGAATTCCGAACGGATCACGCCAATATAATCCTGACGGTGCTTCACCGCGTTGGGTGGCTACATTAGGATCCCCAGTCGCTTGTTCTTCCGTGGGCAAACCTTCATCCTCCATAGGGGGAGGAATCCCTTCATTATGGTCGGTATCTGTAGCATACAGTGCTTTGTTACCACCATAATCAAAGAGTAGATTATCGGTGCCCACATCTTTACCATTAAGCCATGCCCAATAGTATTTGGCATAAAGACGGATCAACGATACCCCCACTGCCAAGGAACCCTTGGGGTAAGTCACGGCCGCTCGGTCATAACAACGTTTAGCCAGGTGGAAATCCTGCGGGACTCCCAACCCATTCTCGTGCATCCAGCCCAGATTCCACATAGCCACGGGGTTCATTTGGTTCTCCGCCGCCAGTTGGTAGCAAGAGGCCGCCTTTTTTAAATCCCGATGGGTACCCCGGCCATAGTAGTAATAATCACCCATCTTGACTCTTGCGTCGGCGTTCCCTTGGTTAGCCGCCCGCGTCCACGACGACAGGGCCAATTGGGCACCCAACCGGTTCAAAGTCATGGTATTCAACCCGCTGTCCTCGGCCTGTTCAATCAACCACGCCAAGTTCAACTGGGCCGTGGGGTAACCCATTTCCGCCGCCAGTGAATACCGAATCAACGTGTTCACCTGTAGATCCTCGTTCATTGGGCGTCTCTCATGCGAAATTGGTGAATAGAGCCAATCGGCTTGTTCCGCCACCTGTTTAAAATAAGCTACTGCATTCTCACACGACTTTTCGACACCCAACCCACGCAGAAAAAGTAGACCCATATGGTACATGGCCAGAATACTCCCTGCACGGGCCGCAACCGCCAAATGTTTATAAGCCGCCGAAAACGTCTTGTGTTCCGTATACCAGACACCCAATTGGGTCCAACTTCCCACGTCACCACGATTCGCCCCTTGGGTAAACCATTGCGATGCCACTTCCTTGTTACGCGGTACAATAGTACCATCCCAGTAAAACATACCGATCCAGTACATACCGTGACCGCTACCACGTTCCACCGCCCGCTGTAACCAGTAGTAGGCGGTTTGGTTATTAGCACGTACCCCGTCGCCCCGGATGTACATTTCCCCCAGGATACTCGCGGCCTGTCCCGCCAATTCGTCCTCCTCGGACAGTTTGGAACTTTCCAAGGCCTGAAAATAACTCTCGGGCCAAGACCCATCCACCGGACTATTACCCAGCGGATCCTGGTACCGAGGGCCGTTGAAAGCCTTGAGGTCCGTAACGGCTTGTTTGGCAACGATCGACCGCAACCGTCGGAGTGCCGCGGGAAAATTTGGTTCTGTGGTTACGGTGCCCCTATAGTACACAAGTGCTAAACTCAATTCGTATTTAAGGTCACCTCGGTCGGCCATATAGCGGTAATATTCCAACAGATCGGCCACAACGCTTGGATCGCGTAGGTCCCGTTGACTATCACCCTCGGTGGGTATTCCGTAGATACCATCATCCATTTCGAATAGTTTGGGAAGGTCTAAAGGGAGTCGTCGACCGCCGGGGCCACCCGACAGATAGTGGTTGATGGCCTTGCGGGCCACCGTATGATAATTGGAGAGGGAAATGTCACACTTGGACGGGGATCCCGTGCCGGAATGGTACCGGTAAGCAATGGTCATTTTAGCGGGTAGGTGGTCCTGGTGGGCGGCAAACGTATAGTACAAAATCGCCCGACTGGGATTCCGCTGAGGCACTCGGTTGGAGCCGTATGGGAAATGATGGGTAGTTTGAGGAACACTGCCCGGGGGAGAATATGGCGGGTTAGTCGATATAGCCACAGGTTCAGCGAGTTGCCACACCGACGTATCGAATCCGAAGCCGGTGGCGTAAAACCAACCTACCATGTACTGGGCGGTAGGATGCCCTTGTTTATCAGCGAGTAGGTGGTAAAAACGAAAGGTCCGGTCGAAACGGTGAGGGATGTTGTATTCCCCGTAAAGGTAGATATGGGCGAGAGTCAGTAAAGCATTGGTATGTTCGTAAGTGTCACCCAGATAATGTAGCAATCGCATGGCCTCGGCCACCATGGGCTCGACAGTTGGAAGCGGAGAGTTGGGATCTGGTCCCACCAACGCGTAGCCAGAGATATAGCCGTCTAATTCGGGATCCCGATGTATCAGCCGGGTAGCCGGTCGTTGCCTAGTGCCCGGAGCCGTAGATTGTAATGAATTGTCTGCTCCTCCACTGGGTATATTCCGGGAAAACCACTTATTCACCCTGTCGAGTACCTGAGCAAAGGATGAATAATAAATCTGGCGCAAACCCACCCGAATGGATTTTGGAAGTAACATCATCAAGGAACCGATGACATGGGACTCCCCTTTATGAAAGAAAGGGTGCGTCGTGGTATGTTCCTCGTTATCATACTTGCTTAGAATATTGATGGCTTCAAGGTATATTTCGTCGGGGGACAGTTTGCTCTCTCTAGTTAGCAGTTTCTGTTCAGCATTCGGTAATTGTCCAGTCTGGTAAATCTCTGTTGTGGCGACTTGGTCTGCCCCACTTCCATGGACACCAGAAATAACGGAACATAGTGGCATTAGTGCACACAGCACTAGAGCGAAGAATGCAGTGGAGGATGTCCAAAACAAAACCGATTGTGGTAGGGTTAGTTAGGGATTCGAGATGAATGCAATTTGGTAAGCATGTGGTTCATCTGAGAGTGACTTGGCCTAGAGAATTTCCTAGGCTAAAGCATTGGAGTCAGAAAAGTGTGCACATTTGTGGTAAATGTGTAAAGTGTCCCACCTGAACGAGGAGGATCGATGGTGGATGAGAAATAAAGTACAGATGACTTGCTCTGTCCCTACATTCACACTCAGGAACATACACTAACCCGTGCAAACGAGATCCTTTCGCCATTATGTCGGTCATCTTTCATGACGCGACCACACCTACGCAAGGGAAAGTGGAAGCACCGCACCTACCTATAACACCCAAAGTCCGCCAACGCATCGTGCTGGGTAGTGAGAACCTGTCAGGAATGGGTGGTCGGAAGAATGGTCAAGTAAATGCAATCTAAAATTCACTACAATGGTAATAAAAATGAAAATAACTAATTGCGCCAATGAAGAACAATAGAGGCAGATGGTCGACGCTCAACGGAACCCTATAAAGTCCCAAGAGCAAAAACAGGATTAACGCAGAATACAAATACAAGCCACAACGCCAGAAAAAGCGAAGCAAAGGTGCTTTATCCCTAATCCCCCCCCCTCCACCCCGTACCGAGTTATGGTGGTTAGTCTGGGGTCCTCCTTGGAATTCGGTCAGGGACTACTCGGAAAATCAGCGGGAGGGAAGGAGGGATTTTTGGTATTTTTATTTATTTATTTACTCTTGAAGGTACGAATATGCTGTAAGTTTTTCTCGAATTCCATTAACACAAAGATCCCTTTTTTGTGTCATTGACTGA
The DNA here is from genome assembly GCA_027478255.1 of Dispira simplex. NCBI lineage: Eukaryota > Fungi > Kickxellomycota > Dimargaritomycetes > Dimargaritales > Dimargaritaceae > Dispira > Dispira simplex. Next base: position 11,659 of record JAOPJG010000171.1, on the reverse strand, counting down.
GTGTTAACCCGCAATCATCAGCAAAGGATACAGCGCCACCTTTATCCATTCACAATGAAACAAGGAAGAAACCGCTATAGATTTATTCATTTGCTAAAATAAAATGTCCAGATACAAGTTGCAATGCGAAATAATTTTTATACAGTCAAGAATATTAAGTTTGTGTCGAGTAACCAGCATGGTTGTGTTGTGATGAAAGCACGGTTGCCAGTGCCATGTACAGGATGTTTTGCATTGGTGGGAGGAGGACATACACAGCAAGGAATACAGCAGGAACACAGAATAATAGACAGATATAAAGTATTAGAAAATGAATAGACGAATGCTACCTTGCTTTGTTTTGACTTTGTCCTCGTCATATCCAAAAGGCCACCACTGGTCTCAAGTTAACACTGGTATATCCGGTGGAGCTACGGACGGGTGAAGCGGACTAAAACTGAGGAGTATTAAATACCCCTTGGATCGGCCGTCTTATCTCCTACTTTTCTCACTCGTGCTTGTATCACTTTGGACTTGTCTATGTATGTTGTTTAGCCCACCAACTTGTACAGTGGCATGACTTTTATTTTCTACCCTTTACATCCGCCTGTTAATAGTCAGTTGCCCTGAGAAATACTGATTATGTGCGGGACCCAGTGGTTGGGTTATATGAACAACCAGTCAGCCTAGGGTTCACAGTGTTGTCTGTGTTACAAACAAGTGTTTTCTGCCCACGCTAATCTTGAGTTACCACCACCACCTGTGAGAATAAGTGGCATAGCAGGTTCCCGTTGGGTTAGCATTTTAACCCCCACCATTACTCGTTTCCCTTTTATACTCTTTACAAATCGCTCATTGCCTAAAGCAGTCTCTTCGCACTTTGCCCTTTTCAACGTCATGGCCACACCGACTTTCAGTCGGACTACAGGGGTTACCTCATTGGTAGCGCGTGACTACCAGTTGGAACTCCTGGAGGTGGCGCTAAAGCGTAACACAATCGTAGTGCTCGATACGGGGACCGGCAAGACCTTTATCGCCATCATGCTCCTACAATACCTTGCCACCCAGGAAAACAACCGTGTGGCCAGTGAACCCGGTAGCGGAGGAACCCCCCGTCGACGTTTAGGAGTATTCTTGGTCAATATGGTACCCTTGGTTACACAACAGGCGCATGCCATTCGCACCCATAGTAGATTACGTGTGCAGGCCCTGTGCGGGGGTTCCCGTGTGAATACCAGCTTCACTCCCGAAACTTGGGCCAACGAAATGAATCACTATGACGTACTCGTCCTGACCGCCCAGGTATTTTTGGATATGTTACGCCACGGATTGATCACCATGGATATGTTCCATCTCGTGGTATTTGATGAATGTCACCACACGCGCAAATCTCACCCTTATAATAGTCTCATGCGCGAGTTTTACTTTCCCTGTCCAAAAGAATACCGTCCCAAGATATTTGGACTCACTGCGTCCCCTCTCAGCTTGCAGACCAATGTAGAACTATGCGCTCGTACACTCGAGGCCCATCTGGACGCCACCATCCACACCGTACACCCAACTTTGGTGCAGCGGATCATTAACAAACCCCGCGAGATCGAGTTAGTGTATGACCTGTCACCAGTGTACCCTGCTACATTGTTGATGCAGGCGTTGCATCATCAATATGGAGGTCTCTACTGGCTGGATCGAAGTATGCGAGAGGCCACACGGTTACTCGAAGAACTCGGTCCCTGGTGTGCTGATGCCTACTGGGATTTGTTTTACCAGCCGTCCAACGTGGCCAAAATGGACATTACCATGCGTCGACCCCATATATCCAATGACATCTTGGATAATGTTAAAACCCTTGTCAAACAACATAGCCTGGCTCAACAGTATCCCAAACCACCTCTGGAACCAAACTACTGTAGTCCCAAGTTACTCACCTTTGCCCGGGCTTTGATTTCTAGCAAAGTAGCCAAGTCTTTCCGATGCATCGTGTTCGTGAACCGACGGATTACCGTTCTCTTGCTCTACATCCTGGTCCAACGTTTACCCGAGCTGCAGTTTTTATGCGCGGCGCTCATGGTGGGACACGGCTGGGCTCAGCCCCAGGAGAGTATCAGCATGAAAATCAATGCTCAGAAACGCGTCATGGGTCATTTTCGTGCCGGTCGGTCTAATCTATTGCTGGCAACCGAAGTGGCCGGGGAGGGACTTGACATCCAAGCCTGTAACACCGTCATCCGGTTCGATCTGTTTGATACCGTGGTGGCTTACATTCAGTCCCGGGGACGTGCTCGTCATGAAAATTCAGCCTTTGTAATTATGATGGAGCGAGGCAACGCGGCCCAGTACGACCTCGTAAGACGATTTCGGACGGCCGAGGCGGAAATGCAAGGGTGGTGTCTGAAATCGGCCACCGAGTCATTGGACGATAATTTAGTAGAGTCGGCCGAATTTAGTTATACTTTGCCAGACACCTACCTCGTAGAGTCTACTGGCGCACGAACGACCATGTCCTCGGCTGTATCTCTGTTACATCACTACTGCAGTACCCTCCCGGGGGACGAACATTGTTGCCTACAGCCCCTATTTACCTTTGACCAAGATTCTTACGGATTTCGTGCCATAGTGACCTTACCCGTGAATGCCCCCCTGCGCACAGTGGCAGGAGACCCTATGCCTTCTAAAACTCGAGCCAAGCAGTCGGCCGCTCTGCACACGTGTGCCCAATTACACCGTATGGGCGAACTCACCGATCGACTCTTACCTAAACTGTATGTTAGCAAATGTCAACGGAGAATATTGTCCTTTGGTAAATCGTACTTGGCAGACCTGGCCGACAAATTGTTCCATCAGGATGAATCCGGGGAGGATGACGAGCCCAATTGTGACTTGTACGAATCGGGTAAATCCCGGTACCGAACCATGAATGAACTCATCTGGTATCCCCAACAAACCACCGCGAAAGCCCACCACGAGACCGAGCAAGTGTGGTACCCCACGGTATTGCAACCGGTCATGAATACCAGGAATTGCTCCACCCAAGCTACCCAGTACCGTACGTGGTTGCTTCTGACCCAGGAACCCCTGGCTGGTCTAGACCCTCCTTCTAACTTTATATCGCTATACCAGCCCCAGGTGGACGGTGTTAACGTGATTCCCTTTGACCAGGCGTTCCCGATGGACTTGAACCAACGGGACAAGATTCACAAGTTTACACTGGGCTTGTTTTCCGACATGTCCAACCGTAGCTACTGGTGTGACTTGTCCCACTGTGCCTACCTGGCGGCCCCCTTGGTCGACAACGCTACCCTTCCAGAAGCGTCCCAAGCACACATTGCCGAACGGTTCGGCGAAGTGATAAATTGGTCCGAGATTGACAGTCTCCTGCATGATCTTCATCAACCATTATACCCTAAAGATTATATGCCTTCTTCCAAACAGCCCCACCGGGTACCCGACCTTGTGGTGTTGGACAGCCTAAGAAATTCCAAAAAGTACTTTGTGGGCGCCGTCCGAACGGATATGTCCCCCTGGTCCCCGATGCCCCCCGAGGAAACCGCCCACGTGCCCAACCTGAAGTTTGACCATTTCGTAGACTATTACCGACGCCGTTACACCGTCTACGAAGACGACGCCACTTTCCAAGGTGTGCCTATGTTACAGGTGAGTGCGGTGGGTACAGCGGCAGACTACACTCCCCCCGCCCCACAGGAACTGGATGAGCCCCGCTTGTCGGCGGCGGCCGCACCCGCTCCTTTACCTAAAACCAAGAAACCTGGGGTAGGTTTTCTTATTCCGCTGTTGAGTCGACGACATGCCTTGAGGGCCAGTACTTACCGTTCGGCGCTGTTGTTACCTACGGTGCTGCACCATCTGGGGTGTTTAGTACGGGCTGCTAGGTTCCGCCTTACTCACCAACTGTCCGTGCGACTGGATTATCTTACTCAGGTGTTTACCCTCCCCCAGGTGAATAGGAACGTGTGTTGCAATTATGAAAGATTGGAGTACCTGGGTGACACTATGCTTAAACTGTTGGCCTCGTTAAACGTTTTCGTTAGTCACCCATTGGCCCACGAGGGGAAGCTCACCGAATACCGATACCGCCTGTTGAGTAACCGTTGCCTTTTCCGGTTCGCCCGCCGGGTCAAATTGGAAAAATTCGTCAACGACACCCCCTTTGCACCTCGTACCTGGCGTCCCCCACGATTTTTAACTGATAGTGAGGTTCAACAAATGGACGAAACGAATGAGAGACTAAAGCAACGGGCCGAGCGGGTATTGGGTCATAAAGCCATGGCCGATCTGGTGGAGGCCACCCTAGGCGCGTGTTACCTATCCAACGGACTGGACGCGCTGGTGCAGTGCGCCCTAAAATTCGGGCTTCCGTTAGCTAAAGTTGAAAAATGGGCGGATTTCTACACAGTGTATTTACAAAACTGTCTTGCTGTGATAACCGAAGCGCCGGACTCATCTCTGGTGAACTTACTTTCGGTCACCGTGACAGATCCTTCGCAGCCCTTGTCAGTTCCGGTCAACGACGTACATTACTCAGTATTTACCGCGCAAACCGATATTGATTATGATCAGCTCGAATCCACTATTCATTACCGATTTCGGAACCGTCAGGTATTAGCTGAAGCCCTTACTCACCCCAGTGCCATCCAGTGCGCCGTAGGTTGTTATCAACGGTTGGAGTTGTTAGGCGACGCGGTACTGGACACTCTAACCATCCGTCACCTCTACCAGCGGTACCCCACCGCCACACCTAACCTGTTGACCAACATGCGGGTGGCGTCTGTCAACAACAACTTTTTAGCCACCATTTGTCACGCCTTGCAACTTCACCGGTATTTGGTGCATTTTTCGCCTACCCTCGTTGAAGCCATTGACCAGTATATTCAGCACCGCGAACAACACGATGGACCTACCCTTACGACTGCTATTGGCAAGGATATGGATGGAGCTACTAACCCGGTGGACCCTTCCGTTGTCTGGCAAGAACCCGACGACGAGTCCCAGCTCATGGTAGGAAACGACGACCAAGGCAAACCGAAAGACGTGGGGTTCGAATATTGGTTCGATCTAGAACCCCCCAAAGTCATGGGTGATTTATTAGAATCCCTTTTGGGTGCCATATTTGTAGACAACGGAATGGATCTAAGTGCCCCCGAAGCCTTTTACAACCGTTTTATTCGACCCGTACACGACCGTTACATCACGCCCAATTTGGTCTACATTCACGCCGTGTCCAAACTTATTCAATACATCAGCGGTATCGGATGTAAGCAGTTTAGTGTGGAAAATTTCAAAGATACCAGTCCACCGCCCAAAAACGAGGAATCCCAGGGAGCCTTGGATGAAGCTGCTGCTACTTGTACTATTTATATTCACGACCATCCGGTGTTTGTGACCAATAGTTTCACCTTTCACCGGGCTCGTCAGTTGGCTGGGATGCGTTTCCTGGCCGAACTTCGGAGTCGTCCGACACTCTTAACAGACCATTGTACATGTTACGAGGAACCTACCAACACCAATGGTGAATCGATCAACGGGTAATTTTATTATGTGCATATCATTCCGGGATATTTGTTATCAGTCGGTTTTTGGATCACTTACATCCACAAAAAACGATACATACCCTTTTTTTTGTGATGATGGGAAATCTATTGCAATACGTAATATAGCGCTGTTTATAACAATTTTTATAATGTTTTACATATAATATCCAATGTGCATGTGTGTATGATTTCTTTGTCAAAAGTATGTCAGTGATACCAATCTTGTGAATACAAAAATGCAGACCATTATGACCTTTTTTTCATTTACACCATATTGAGACCCACCATCAGAGTGGTCGCTATCATCAAACATCTCTCACTCTGCACGGCAGAATAATTATGACAAGAGAAAAGGAACCAGTTAGTCTTCAATATCGATATCCTCATCTTCTTCCAATGTAACAATGGGCTTATTTTCAGCTTGCACGTCACAGACGTCGGCCGGCGGGGAGGAATGATCTGACTGGTGATCGATAGAGTCGATAGCTCCATTGGAATTCGTATCCAACGGCCCCAAATTAAGGAAATCCAGCTCTGCCTCATCAATTTCCAAAGGCCACTCGGCCAATGAATCCAGAAAGGAAGTGGGATCGGAAGCTATCTTCATCCACGATGCGGAAGGGACCGCATGTGCCGAACTCTCATTCCCTAATTCCACCAGGGATGGTGGGAAAAAGTGATTCAGTAAGGGGTTGCCCACGTTACCCCTGGTCTGAGCCACGGTGGGGAAGGTGCTGGTAGAATACCCTTCGACATCGGATACGGAACCACCCTGACCAAAGGCAACGCAGGTAGGATTCGACACCACGGTAAGCGTACGAAAGGGGGATGGACGAGAGTTTGGCCTCTGCTTTTCCGATTTCCCAAGTGCCATTTCACCAGTTAATCGAGTAAACTTTGTTTCGTGCTTGCGGCTGTGATTCACCCGGTGACCTGCTCCTCCTAATGTCAGGGCAAACGACTCGCTACCGTTTGATTCCTCGTCTGACGAACTAGACGTAGAAAGGGTGGCACCCCTCCTTCTTGAGGAAGACCGCGGTACAAGGGGTCGACGTTGGGCCAAGTGAACCCCGCGTAAACTACACCGCTTCCGTCGAGACAAAGATTGCCCCATTGGTGGCGTGGGATCGCCGTGGGCTGACAGCCGATGTTTAAACGGAGCACCCCCAGAACGGGTACCATGCCAGTATAATCCGTCAGTCTTGAGACTGGTGGAACTTAAACCACTGCGACTCCGCGTTAAAAACCGGGATCCATATTTTAATGCGTCGGCGTACGAAAAATTAGTACGACGTGCGCGGGCTTGTAGCCGACTGGTGCGGAAACTATGGATGGGAATTTGGTCCCATCGGTCAGGACGGAGTGAAGGTTTCAATAAAGCTAGGTCATCCGCCGCCTCCGTTAATCCGGTACCTTCTGTGGTGAGCTGGTCTGTGTCCACCAGATCATCGATGGTCATTAATGAGGGAGTCGCGGAGATTATTCGTCGTGAGGAACCAAATAAAGAGCGAGTCAAGGAAGGGGTACAACCCACGAAGGAAGTGCGTTGACCTGTGGGGGACGGGCTATCGGGGGCCGCGGAACGGCCTTCGAAAGGCCTGGTGACTAACGGATTTCCCTTACCGATACTGTTACTGTTACTGCATTTAATTTTCTTGGTGACAGGGGAAGGCGAAAACACCCACTGACCATCTTTGGTGGGATGAACCGTAATAGGCGGTCCATCCCCCCATTTACGTTTCCTAAACCGCTGGCGATTCTTCTTGCGAAACATGAGCACAGACGTGTGTAACAAAGAATGGACGGGATCCGGTGAGAAACTACGGGCCATAGCGTCAGTAATTTGTTTCTCAACCGTAAGAGTTTGATCGACCAGTATATCGGGGTTTTCATTGAGGGGATCAACAGACTCTGATCCTGATTCGATATGGAGGTCGGAATCGGTGGTTGATCGGTTCGGTTTGGAATCGTCGGATTGCGGGTGTGAGTTAAGGGACCCGTGTGCTTCTGCGGGAGTGGGCCAATGCTCCAACTGGTCCAATTGTTGCGTAAGCGACTGAGAAAGCAAACTGGCCATTTTACTATCCCATTGTTCGCCTGTAGGGGACGGACAATCAGTATGAGCTCGTTCAAATTGGGTACTCGCTTGCCCACCAAGATTGGCGAATCCATCGGACATCGCTCGGTGATCCTGGTTGATCAAAGAATTCACGTAGGACAAGTCACTGAGACTGAGGGCACTAGGTGGGGGATGGGCAGTAAGTAAAGGAGTGGGCGCGGGCGTAGGTGCTTGAAACCCAAATGTTGACAAGGATGACAGTGTGGAAAGTAAGGTAGGCGGTTCGGGTGTACGAATATAAGGAAATGAGTGATCTAACCGTAGGGGAAAGTTCGCGGACGTTACTGGATCATCCCCATCCGATTCAGCAAAGTGATCCGAAGCCACGTCCGACCGGTAACCATCTTCATAGGACGAAGACACGTGGTCATCCAGAGGGCTCGGTTGCTGCGTTGTTGGCGAACCGGAAAGGGGGATTTCCACCAGCTTATTCTCCTGCTGCTCCGTGTCGGAACTATGGGTGGACTCATGGTCCCCATCGGAGAGAGAATCGTAGACGTCCGATTCGTAGGGCCATCCAAGCAGGTTTATATAGTCCCACTGATCCAGCGAACTGGACGACCAGTTGTTTTTCCTAACCTGATGCAATTTCTGTGGTGAGGTGTCACTTTTTCGCGGACTCACTTGCGAGATAGGCTCGCCATTCTCATCTTCTACCGCTCCTGCGCCTGGTTGGTCAGTAGGGATAAACTGGAATTCGTCGTACAATTCTTCCGAGTCCGAAGATGTAGGGGAATAGTCATAACCAAAGGTAGACGAAGAACGCATAGATAGCGGTGAATTGGGTGCGGATCCTTCGAATTCCGCCTGGAGGGCAAGTTCATCCTCCGCCTCAAGGTCTGACTCCATGGCCTGTAACAGCTTTCCCGCCACTTCGGACGAATCTGAATCACTCAATAAATCGATCCACTCGTCCGTGTCTGCTTCCCTGTTCGTCGTGATCAACGTGGGTGGTGTCTTTTGGATATTTTTGAGGGTTGTGCTGAGAGACTTGCTACAGCACCGAGTGCCTTTCCGACCACGGGAGTTGGAGGATCCTGTCTTTGTACCTAACTCAGTAGTAGTATCCGAGCTCCAGTCTGATTCTGATATGTTACCACTGTCTCGAGCCGTGGCGGGTGAGTTGATCCTGCCTTTATTTTTGATGGCTTTTCGGGACGTTTGGGATTTAGGTGTAACCCGCGCACTCTTCCTATCATGCCCATCAATCACCCGGGCAGCAATGGGAACATCAATAATCGGGTTTGACGTACTAGTCAGGTAAGTAGAGACCATAGTAGTCACCGTGATGGGCTGAGCGTCGCCCGAAATACCACATGTGCACTCCAAATCACAAATTGGGCAAAGATCCAGGTCATCATCAGAGAGATCGTCCTCGTCGTCGTTCAGTTTGACAATAGTAGCCTTGTCCACCACATTATGATTGGGTATTGGAGGCTGCGATATTGACTGGCTTTTGGATAACGAATTAGCGGAAGAACGTCTCTGACTGGGTGCTTTTACACCGGGTGCTGAAGAAGCCGAAGGCTGCGTTGTCAGTCGACTACTCCTGCGACCGGTCTTCTTCGAATCGGTACCACTTGCCAAACTTTTGCTGTTCCGTGTCCGAGGCGATGGCCGAGGCAAGGTATTGGTCCCCGTACGAGGCTTCATGATCTTGATTCCCTTGGCCCGTTGGGCTCTTTTGGAACACGGTAAGCAATAAATACATGTGGCCAAGGCAGCATCCTGGGGAGTAATACGTACGCACATACCATGAAACCATTCCTGACACTGGTCGCAGTGTACTACGAATTCCGAACCGTTGTAGCCGCGTTCGCATACGCACCGAAAGCGGGTAGGAGAAGGTTGTGTCACCGAATGGGTAGCGCTGGCTTCACTGCCTGTGTCAGTGTCGGAATTGGAGTGCAATGAAAACGATGGAACGGCGGCCGCGAGGGTTTTCCCAGAGGAACGGGCTCGAAATGTGAAGTCCTTTTTACCCCCAGAAGGGGCCGGTAAAACTGCTTTACCCCGACCGACTGGATGCGGTGCAGAAGGTTCGGAGGTAGTAAACCTTCCGCTCCTCCGTTTTTTTGGATCTGGGGGTAGCATGGCTCACGGTGGCAGATCGAAAATAATCGCAGAAGGAGGGCTAAACGTGTATGTCCTGTACAGTAGGATTATAATTATTTTTCTATAGGTAAGGAATAGAGTCAAACTCTACAAGAACTGACCACCGGTTAACACCGAATAACCCAATGCAACGTCACTATCGACTTTGGTTTCTCCTTGGCCACGATAGCGAGAAATCGTACCTGATTAGAAAACCGAATGGTATTAAATTGAAAAAGAAATGCAGGCGATATGATTTACGAGTGGAATGCGAGGTCGAATGCAACAAACCAGTTATAGAGTGTTATGCTCTAGCGAAGCGTTAAATTGGTGAAAATAACCAAAAAAAAAAGATATAGCTAAATTATCATGAAATTTTTCAATCCAACTAGCTTCATTTTTTTCAAAAACTTTCTACCTGTCCACTCACAATGGCTCTTCTCTGAGTAGCTTAAAGAAAATGACCGCACAACTGATAGAAAAAAAAATTAACAGTCCCCTTTTGTCTGTAATTTTTCTGGTTGTTCGTATCACTTACTTTTTTTTCTACGAAATCATATTTCAGAAATAACCAACAAAGCAAGAAGTTCTGTAAACCACTACAAGGGTGAGTATGTGGAAAACTATATATGTCACGTGGAAATATGATGGATTTCACCGGTACATATCAGTAACAAAAAAACTTCCCTAAAGAATTTTAAAAATATTGGCTACTGCCACCAGAAGTTAATCAACGGCTACAAAGGATTTCAGAAATTCTTTAAACATCATGGCTTACAAAACCGTTTCCCCCTTCCAGCTATTATTAGTACTCCCGTTCATTCCGAGAGTGTGTGTTTGTTAGAAAATGCTTGGCTAATAAATAAACAAACAGGTTGCTGAAAAGTCCATTCACACTGGTAGGAAGAATGAACCATATGATACGTCTGCATGTGCACTACAGTGGAAATATGACGAATCCGTCGTGTCTGTGTAAGTTCCCGAAGGTCGGAGATAGATCTGAGGTTGAACAAGTCCTTGTTTCGAGGGACATTAAGCGTCATGTGCTGACACTTATTCTCGCAAAGCATTTTTAAGAAAGTACAAGAGTAGTTGCCAACAAATGTACACTGCATGTAGAACTAGTGAGCTAAGGGCCGTAAAGAGCTGAAGGAAGTATTGGTTAAGCCTGTGAGTTTTAGATGGATTGAGTGTGAAGGAAAAGCCGTAACTCTCTTTCCAGTGGGAGGTGATAACGTGGTGATCTTGGAGGCCCTCCCCCCTAAAGGCTTGTCCTCCCTCATCGAAGAGTAAACCACTTCCCTCCGCTGTGTAAGCGCGTACGCAGGAGGTTCCTGCTGATGACTCCCAGGCCGGCTGATTCTGGGTCTCCCGCATCCAAGAGATGAACCTTGACACTTTGAATAGAGTGCAAGGACATATACAAGATGTCAGGAGAACTACAGGAGACATCTATGCAAGAGAAAACGAAAAGGGGTTGGTAAAGGGAAAACATCCCAACTCCATCGTCCCATATTCGATAGGATGAGATTCCCCACTCGTCACCAAGAGCTTCACGGATAAATAAGGCCCATAGGCCCCTCTGGTCGAGATTCTTCATGTGTATTACAAAATGGGTGATTTTTTTTCGACTATATAGAGATTCCGAGCTAAAAATGTAGCAACTAAAACATAACCAATAGGATTTTGTGAGAGACCCATTCAACTTCGGCGGATTTGTCCCTATATAGTCGAGAAAAAATCACCCATTTGGATGATTTTTTTTCGACTCTATAGAGCAAAATCCGTCGATTTTAGGTTGAAATAAATCACGTGACTTTTTTGGGAAGAAAAAAAACTCACCTCCTCCTTTTCGTAAAATGTTTGGTAAATAGAAAAACCTATTCACATGCGTTCGAATTAGCCCTTCCACATGCAA
>JAOPJG010000170.1:0-37832 GCA_027478255.1 Dispira simplex | reverse complement strand
CGCTATGAAACTGTTTTTTGGTGCTCTCCAGCTGGGCTTCACTGGTCAGTACGAATGCGAACCCCAGAGGACTAATCAGCGGCTCATTTTGTTCGTTATTCTGATCAGTTGCAGAATTCGCCGTTGTATTGGTAAACTGTGCCTTATCCAACGGTCTTCCGCTCACACAGTATACCGCAGTACATGGCTCGTCATCCGCCGATCGCTGGTTGTAAAATTCGTAAAGCATCGCTTTGGCCTGGTTAACATGTACCTGGAGCATACGGCTTAACCACAAGTAGGTGACCGGTTTGTGTTCGTGGAACAAGCGAATGGTCAAGAGCTCCGCGTAATCGGTTTGTGTCATCATAACTCAATGTTCAAGATACGGTAAGATATGCCTAGACTTTTGCATTGCAACCAGTAGTTGTAAATTAATCCTGGTCACATTAACAAAGTTAGAGGGATTTAAAACGCAATACGTCAGAGTTTAACAATCAAGGACACCGGAAAAGGTCAGCGAGTACCAACGAAACTGTCAATGGCCGTCCACGCTCTGGTAAAAAAAAAGGCAGGGTTCAAAAATAAATAAATCACGCTTCACCTCGCCCCTCTTTGGTGTAAACCAGTTGGGTCAAACGCCCAAGACAATCAGGCGGTAGTAACGGAGTGGACAACAGACTAAACAAAAAAAAAGATAAACCAAAACAAACCAAACCAGATGCCCCAGAATAGGACAGTGGGAAGGAAGAGCTGAACGAGCCACTGAGAACCACACTTCATACAGTCCATACACTTCAATCCCATCGTGGGATACTTCACTTATCCAGCGAATTTCAAATTGCGCTTAATTAATTTCAAATGTCACTGAATTTCGATTTGGATTTCATCGGTCGGGAATATATAAAAATAAACATTCACATATTCACACTCACCTTGGGAATCATATTCGTATACAATGGCAATGGTTGAACAATGAAAATGGAAATAAATTTTATTTACTAACGTATAATTTACACAAATAAAATAAAATAAATAAAAAAAAAGGAAACGCTAATTATTTTTCTCTTTTCCTTCCCGGCCGTCCAGGACGCGGTTTAGCGTTAGGTACGGTTTCCTGAAACGTTTTCACATACTTTTGGTATTCAGTATACTGCGAGGTTTTCCTATAACTCTCCATGGCCTTTTTATATCGTTCACGCTGTTTTCTACTGGCCTCTTCGTACTTTTGTTGGTCATGAGGTTTTAACGCCCGCCACAATTCACTGCATGACTTTGACCGGGCCCCAAAATCCCTCGAGAGTTTTTCCCCTCTTTGGCAAAGGTCCCGGCAAAACAAAACGTAGGCATTCAAGGGATGCTTTGGTGCGTTGGGATCGGGCTTCGGACGACGACAGTACTTTCGCTTTTTACGCGGTGGTTCTGAAGAAGTGGGCGAACCATCAGTATCTTCAAAGTCGGAGATATCGGCATCCTGGGAAGAAGAAACGGTAGAAGGAAGCCCCAAAGAACTGCTAATAACAGGAGACTCGGATCGAGGTTCTTTATTGTGACGAGAGTGGTACTGGCGTTTCCTATATCGTGAATCAGAGTCCTCTGATGTACTAGGCTCTTCGTTCCCGTTTGAACTGTGGATATTTCGGGAGGTGGAGGCCAAGGAAATATTGGCAAGGAAAGACAGTTGTTGGGCACCTTTATGACAACGACAGCTACACTCTGGACTTGGTGAGATTTCTGTTCCTACTCCATTTGCTGATGACGACCTGAGAGTTTGCGTTGCCTTATCTTGCCGGGTAAATTCTCTTATCTTAAGCAAAAGGGACTTGGGAAAAAATCGACAAGTTCATCATGCATACCACTCCAAAAAGTATGAACGATTATCATTAGTAGAGATTTTGGCCATATCGATACTGCACACTCAATGAATAGCATCCTGGAAACCCCCCCCCTACTCCCTCTCTTCTTTACAGCACTATCAATCCAACCCCACGAAACGACAGAAAGTAACTGGATTACTTACTTTCCGATGTCCTTGTTTTATTTCAAGTTTTTCGAGATCACTGTCGCTTATATACTCGAGCTAACCACGTCGGATAATAGATCACAATTGATGGCCGGTTGCAGTAGCCAGATTAAAAGAATAAACAACATTGGCAACTCAAAAATATAATGATTAGAATATTCATTGAGATACACACGCAAGGACTAATGGAAATAAACCCAGCCTAAGAAATAATGCTATTGCCTCAAGCCGAAATGAAAGCTTAAAATAAAAGCAGGTGTACTTACTGCCACTCTACGATCATATCCCATGTCGAGGAAGCGCTGAACGTATTCAGGGAAACCGATCTGTTCCAATAGTTCTTTGACTAGGGTCACTTGAGGACTCATGGTGGCAACATGGAGATACACTAAATCGTGATAGCTCGGAAAGGAGGAGTTGACGAAGAAATTCAGGGAAAGTAAACGGAAAGTGCGGATCTATGGGAGAAAACGAGGAGTGGCGGAAAAAAAACAGGTTGGAATCTCATTCTAGGAAAGCGTTGCTGATGTTGATTTAGGACGGGGCGTTACCGCGTCGGGTTTAAATACTTCTTGGCCGAAGCACTTCCTTCCAGCAGACAATGTGGGGTGAGAATTTGAACCCCCCCTTTTTTTCGGCCAACTCGAACTACAGTCTTTCAATTTGTTTACTGACCCCGCAAGAACGGGTTTCTCCTACCCACGCGTGGTTTTACTTTTGGTGATATACTCCGTTTCTAAAACGGGAGGACACCATGTATCGAAGAACACCGTATCATGTAAAGCACTAACCGGCATGGGCAGATTGGAACGTACCAGCAGACGTGCATAGTGAGAGAAAAGGGGGAAGTGGGGTTAATCCACCCCAACTCTAATGGGTTTTCCCTCTTTCCGGTCTTCTCTTGGATCAAATAGATTTTATATGATTGGATACTAAAATAACCGAACTCAGCTACCGATGCACGAAGAAAACAGATTGTAAGTGGTTCAGCTGAACGGAAAATTGAACTGGTTTTTTTTTACCTATTTCAAAAGAAGGATAGAGAAAAAGCCCAAAAATAAATTACACCGAGACATAGATTAACCAGAAAAATAGGTTATTTTCTTATTTTTTTTTCGTAACCACCGGTCTATGCGATTAGCAGGGCGTTCATAATATAGACGTTATACTGCCAGTACCATGATTTTTCATTCATCCGCCATTGTAAATTTGTCTGGTCTATTGTGACAAGAAAAAAACCTCCCAGGAAATGCTATTGGGAACTAGCATACCATGGTCCGGCTCCTGTTTTATCTCAATGTCCAAATGGAAAATATGAATCAATATTTCACATCCGGGCTGGCTCATTAATAGGAAAGAATGGTGTGCTTGTGAACCACCAGTTTTCACCACGCATTACCTCGCCATATTCCCGTCAGCCAACCACATATCTAACTGGGAAATAATGTCACCACCTCCCCCCACCTTTTTCCTACTGCTCTCACAATGCAAAGAGGTAAGTAATAAGGCCGTCAATAATCCATTTCGAGAGGAAATAAAGGTGGTTGGAAGGTATACATCGATTAACATTGACGCACCCAAGGTCTGCATCATCTGTCGGATTCACATTTGGATTCTCTATGGTTTTTTTTAGTCCATATCCCCTTATTATTATCTGTATTCGATTTTGGTATTTACACAGTCACACACACACACACAATGAGGGAATGTTATTTTTCGGCGAGCGTGTATTTTGTTCAGTTTTTTTTTTCCATAAACAACAGTCATATAGTCTGTGCATTTCTTTATCTGGCTATTTCCTTTAGTTATTTATTTTGCCAAGCTTTAAACTGACAAGAAAATAAACAAAACGCAAATTTGTACATAATCTATACCACTGAGACCAGTTTTAATATTCGACGAAGAGCTCCAACCCCGATTGTCCAGGATTTATCATAATGTATAACTAGAACACAATCAACCATTTGCATGAATTCACCATTATGTATCTGCTAGTATTCTCGTTATTTTTTTATGTATAGGAATAATATACATTGGTAAATTTCTCAGTAGCAAAAAATAAAAAATAAACCAAAAAGTAATGGAAATGCATTGCAATCCCGAAAAATCAATTATAACTCGAATTGCCAATAATATTAACGATCACCATACATACCACATTCTTGTACAGGAATGGAAGAAAACAAGGGAAAGAGAGCCATTGTTCCCTCCTTTTAATATCCAGTGTGGGGGCGAACGGCATTTCCTCGTCGGTTTCAATGTTCCTGAATTCAATGGAATGTCCACAATGACATCATATATCTCCTCTCTTCTCCCCCAGATACAGTTCTATGCCACTTGGGCTGGTTACTGACTAGTCTCTCTTTCTATGCTGCGAGTTTAAAATGTTAAAGCTTGAATGTACTTCACTTTTCTCTTAAATGGCATCATTTTGAACAAAGAATTATTTACCCATACTTGCATAGCCCTTATCTTCCCCCCCCCTTTTTTTACTTCCTGAGAAAATTTATGGTGCTCCAATAATCCTTTCATGCGAGTGACATTGGCAATTTGGAAGCATTGCTATGTAAATCAGGAGGGAAAAAAATAACCTGGTTCATGGTATGTCTTTTTTTTTTTGAAATTTCCAATAGAACAAGGAGACATATGTATAGGATTCAGTTAATGTTATTAAAAATGGTATATTTTAGTCAGTCATGGTCATACTTTTTATCAGGGACACCTAATGACGAAGAGAAACACAATCGTTGGACTGTTTTATTGTAACAAGGGACAAAATAGATGAAACACATTTTTCAGTTCAAATCTAGTGGGAAAAGGTGACGATGTAGAGTCCCATTAAAATTTCAAAAATTGAAATAAAGTTACGAATGAAAATAGTGTTGGTGTATTGTGTTTTATTATTCTTACCTTACCATCAGTATAGCCAAGTGTAAGGGGTAATACGCTAGAGTTCCACGATAAAAATTGACCACATCGGCACCATCATTCACAGACGACAAGGGAGGACTTGAGACAAAGGCCAACGACTTCATGCAGCTGACTACACGTCTCAATACAGTCGTTGGTAGCCTGGGTAGTTATATCTAATGCGAGACTGCCGGATTGTACGACATGGGTAACCTCCCGCAAGGACGATAACCCGGCCACCAGCACCGTTCCCTGCACTGTGGGGTGGTTTTCTTCGCTGCAAGTGGGATCGGCCAAGATGCGTCCATCCGCCACCACGGCCGAGGTGGCAGTGACCAGGTCCACCATGTCGATTCCAGCGTCTACCAAAGCGGCCGATGCACAGGTAATGGCCCCCGCCAAGGTGGACCACCAACCGTCGGACTGGACTACTGTAATGTATACATCAATGGTAGACTTGGGATATAGATTTAACCGAACCGCGGGGGTGATGGCCTGTGCCACTAGGTGGGAAAGTTCTTTCTCCTGGGCGTCCTACATTACGTACGTGAGGGGGAAGGGCAGGTGATGACCAAAAAGTAATTTGTCCGTTTTTGTAAAAAATATTAAAAATGACGTTGCGTTTCGCGCAGACAGAAAGGTTAATCAAAGGGGGGAGTCACCGTGTCGTGAAGATCATGCCGCACCTTTGCCAAACATCACATGTAACAACTTAATAAATTAGTCCACTGAATAACCTTTTTTGGGGGGGGGGCTGCACGAGATTGCTAAACGACCTTGGTCATATGTCGAATAAATTCACTACCTATTGCACCTGTGGAGATTGAGGAAGTGAGGTGGGTCATCTATAAACAAGGTACACATAGGAACAACTGCTTAAGGAAATACCGCAGAATCAAACTAACACGACGCTGCGGTAACACAAGTTTGTACCTCCATAATATCGTTGTGAGCGGTACAGAGGTTAACCTCCGTTTCCCTTGTTCGTTTACTTTACTGTTTTGAGGCCTTTGTTACACAATTTCAAGAACATACCTTTTGGAACGAGCGTCGGTTGGTGCACGCAAAGGTCGCTAACTTAAAATCACATTCCACACGGGCCACTTCATTAAACTGGGCCTTTTTGTTCTGCCGAGGTCCATAGACGGCGCAGGTTATACGGGTATTAGCCTGTTCCGAATACGCCGAGCCGTTTGCTTGGCTAATCAATCCGGTTTTGATATCTAGTAAATATATCAATCCATCGTCGAATGTATACATACATGATATGATTTAGCTGTTAGTTAGACATGGGTTATTTTCACAGCGTTGTAATCAGCATGCATTTTATTTTATTTTTCTAGATGGAAAGAGTAATTACACTCGTCACCTCACGGAGAGTTTTTTTTTTCTTCTTCAATTTACGCTAACTCTGATTACTGTATACCAACCCCAGTACTGAGGAAGAGGTGTAAGATACGATATGGTCAGTCACTTACATAGGGGTCTAATTGTGTCGGTTGGGCGTCCGTCTTGACGTTTACCCTGGTTGTCCAGTAGGCTTGACGGTGATTCGTTTTCCGATGTTTGCTGCATGAGCGGCGGAACGCTCAGTTCTGGTCCAGTAATGCGACGACGGTCCATGTTGAGAAAAAGATTATCGAAAAAACTTGTACAGTGGAATGGTGAAAACGTAATAAAAGCAAAGCGAGCTGGCGATCAGGTTAGTACGATAGACTTGCTATCTATGAAAATGCTCACACATAAGCGAATTCCCTACATGCATTGACTTCCGCTTACTTTTTTTTTCAATGTTGGAGTGCAAACCCCTGTCTTACTGGGCTCACCCATTAATCATACCACGTGATCCCTTCCCGCTTTAGAGTAAAAGGAAATCTTTAGGCTTCTAGCTCCCATATAGCCTGATATGAGGGGTACAGCTGCTTATCAGCGTTATTAGAGAATAGTAGATGAACTGAACCTGAGAGTTCGTCGTGGGAAAAGAGGGTCCTAGTTCAGCCTGGTTGGCATCCTCTGCTATATTCTTATACGTTTATAACCCGCTGACCCTTCGGCTTTGCCCCCTCACTTTATCCAATGTAGAGTTCATCTTCTATAGGAAAAATATCACCTATTATGACTGGACTGTCTTCGATTAATAGTGATATTCAAACGATTACCAGTGTAGAAACGACGGTGGGATTAAAATCCCCACTTGACCCTGGGCGTCAACTGGCCATAGCTAGAACTGTGGTCCCTTGATTAACCAAAGTTTAAATAAAAAAATATGTGATTTGGTGCCAATCCAAAAATTATTTCAAAAAAAAAGGATCTCTCTGGAGTGGAATGACGAGAGACACACGAACAAACGCTGAGCGGTGGCTTACTGGCCGTACCACACAAGTGTAACCGAACGGTGGCTAACATTCGTACTACCTTGAGCCACTTTTCCACTATTTCTTTTACTCCACGGTCCTTCCCCCCCTCTCCCTCTTGCTTGGGAAATTTTGAACTAAATTCCCATAATAATAAAGGGACATAAGTTCTCTGTACACTCGCTTTTATCTATGATAGCACTTGTGCGAGAATTACTCGGAGTTTACACGTATGACCCAGCATCACCAACCGAGCCCTTCAGTTATATAAAACTGTCGGTTTCCGGCCAGCCAACGGACCCTTTGCCTTCTGTTTTAGTGTAGCACAAACTCATCTTTTTTTTATGGTTTTTTTTCCACTGCCCATACTTTTGGTCACACTTTAGCTAATGGGACCTTTAGCCGTCCTAGTAAAATTTGATATAAATCCTACTTTGTATCCGACCAGCGACCACTTGTACATTTTTAGTCAAAGTCTTTATTCCGCTTGTCACGCATTTATATTTTTTTTCTCTTGCTTTGGCTGTTAGATGATATTTGAAAGTGCCCTCAAATATTTACATTGATTTTGTAGCTCACAGTCTAAACCAGCATATCACAATTCGACACTTACTACTGAATACCGCATAGCGGTTCCTTTCATTGTTTTTTAATATCTGCTCCTCATTCCTAACAAATCCTCTATACGTATTGATATTCCTCAGTTACCACTTACTGCTTACAATACTTACTCTACCTTGTAGATCAAGGTTGCGGTGTACCTGTCAATACTATGCAACATCCACATGTGCAGAGAAGCTATCTTGGGGTTGAGCACAGTCCCCTGGATAGACTATCCTATGACGTCCCTCCTGCACCAAACTTTGCCGACACTAGCACACACTCGGTGAAAAGTGCACCACGCAGTCTTTTCCAAGCGTCACGTGTATGGAGTTGGTTAATTCTGGGGCTCGCCCTAGTGCAGTTATGTATCGTTGGGATACTGGAGGCCCTTTTACTGTCCAGTGAAAACTATCGCTTACGTCTGTCTAAATCTTTGTCAGCCCATTTTACCCGGACGACACCTACTTCCGGACAATTTCCCGGACCGCTCATTGTTGCGCACCACCTGACCATGGTACTAAGCTGCGCTGTGTGTGCGTTGGCGTGGTACAGGGCGTTGTGCAAGGCCGTCCGTCGTTGGGCCGTCTTTGCGATATTTTTCAATTATGTCACCCTGTGTCTGGCTATTATCCAATGGTCGGAAAGGCCGTCGGGCCTCATGGCCATGGTACAGAGTCTTGCACGACTGACTGGACCAGAATTAACACGCCGTGCTCCAGGCATCCGCACCGCTTGTTTCGTCGCGACTCTTGTGTTCACCCTGTTGTTTTCCCTGGCCCTTCTTCCCTTTTCGCGTCTTTGTCGACGGGTGCGCAAGTGTCCTGCGTACCAGGCTGATGTGACTGCATCTATTTTACGCACTGAGACTCGAGGCCGTAGTGGTAGCTGGTGGGCTCTGTTGATCACCCATTACACTATACACGCATTTTATATAATATTATTCGTGGGACTTGTGTCGTTCAAGTCTGCTGGTCATTTGGCTATCAAACTCGGGCTGCTTACGGCTGTCTGGGTGACCATGTTGGTTTTCAGTGGCCTCACTAACCTCTGCCCGCGTTCTCCGGCGTTGTTAACCCTGTTGGGTATTGCTATTATCCAGCTAGCGGTGACGATTGGGGCGACAGCCCATAAAGCTCCTCAACATACCATGGGGGTACGTGAGGTTTACGGAACGGCCTATTTTTACTTTATGTCAGCACTGGCTATTTGCAGTACGTTGCTGATTATCATATCTGGCGGGGTCTACTTCACCCGTCGGCCTTATAAATTCTCTACTCGTGCCTATCCGGTAGAAAACGTCCCCTACTAACAATGTAGTACACTTCAGAACAAGTAAGCTTTGAGTAGATCGCTCTGCGGTTATCGAGGAGTTATGGTCGATATAGTACTCATCCTAGTCCATATTCTACCGAGATATAAATTTGGTTGTTGTTTTTTTTGTCATTTGTAGAGCGTTAGGTGGACAACCGTCTTTTACCTCTGTCTAACTTTAGGTGAATATTCGTTTTTTACGTGCCACATTCTATTATTCCTCCAGGAAGTGTCCTTTTTTTTATACCTTTTTTTGTACTCACTTTACCCAATACCACATGTTCCAGCCTTATCCCTGTCTTTGCAGTATTAGCCAATATTTCATTATCATACTGGACGTTATCATCACCGCAATCACCATACGAAGGGGACCAGGATATGTATCACAACAATGTCCACTGAGTGGACAGTTGGCCCACTCAGCGTAAAACAGTAAAGTGAATCCCATATCTCACACTGTGGTTGTTATCTGAAAATTAATGCTTTAATACAACTTTTGGGATGGTTACAATGAGAAGAGTTGGTTCTCATCAACATCATTTGCTTACTATACATAATAGGGAACTCACCTCGAACGTCATCTGTAGTTTGGTGCAGTAATAATATTAAGGGATATAAACGATAGTGAAGGCAAATTATGCACTATATTCAGTGTACTTTAACAAGAATGTACACCAAGTATACCAAAATAAGTAGCAGGTTAGACATAGTGGATTTGAGATCATTGCGCCAATGAATGATAACAATGGTCACTCAATGACCAGTGGTGATATCACCAAAGAGCACATACGTTCCAAGGAAGGTACTGTTACCTACGAACACGAATAGAATATCCAGGTAATGTTTCATAAAAAAACAAGACACCGTAGAACGATTAAAACCAATGTAATGGTTTGCACATAATGTAAGACCCTAGGACGAGGAAGCAGCGCACCCCATTGGTTATACCGTATTATTTCGTTAACTAGGTGAGTGGAATGGGTTGATGGGAGAGTACTCCTTTCCCGTCCATGTTCTCCCGTTTCTATTACTTATTTCCCAGATCGTGTTTACCAACGTTGCATTATTGTTAATTCTCACTCACTGACTGTGGCAGAAAATTAGACTAGAAATGTTTATTTCTTCTGTTCATGGAAATGGCGTTGAAGCCATGGGGAGATTGGATTCCATTGTATGGAAAGTAGGAATTCTCAGGCCTCCCCTCATAACTCCTGCAGACATCGTGATAAACAATACCATCCTGCGTGGCTTCTATCCCACCTGATGAAGCCCACACTGTATGTGAAAAATGCACACGGCATCATTATTGTCTGAGACACACTTGCCCTGGTTGACAGTAGAGGTTCGCTTTGCTTTAATTAATTTTCTGTGGCGAATCATTTATTCGTCATGAATGAAAAAAAAAACACACTGGCCTCGAGCAATGATTAATAAGACCCTCACCCCCCGACTTTAGGCGGAGGATTCTATTAATGGGCCAGACAAAACACTGTCATGCTTTACATCTGTAATTTATGTTCTTGAGGTGTTGTTTTTGCTCTGCTTTTAACTTTGAGCGTTTCCATAATATTCTTTCCATCATACCATTTTTCCATTTGCGAAGAACGAAAAGAAAACTTTGACCGAAAACCGCATTAACACAGTGAAGAACATTGGAAACAATCACCACCGGAAACTTACCACAAAGAACAATGGAAACCCGATCTGCAGACTGTATTGCACTGGACTACATTGTTTCCATGCCTTTTTTGGATGGTTCTTGTGTTGAAAACAAACCACAATATCTCGAGTACTGTGTCCTACTAAGAAACGATATAATCCCTCCTAAATTGGAACCTCAAACTTATGATATCGTTTGGTGGAGAAAAAAAAATGCACCGGATATTTAGACAAGCAGTTTCCCAAATTTTTTTGGTCCTCCATCTCTGTTGTTCTGCTTATTTCAACTTCACGAGTGACATTTACCGCTTGCTGCACGTTCCCTGAAGGATAGTTTTCGTGTTTAAGACGTACTACTCTTTGCTTTTCTGTTCACTTGTTCTGGTATTGAGCCAGTATCGTGTTTTTTACGTCTTCCGCGACAAACTTCCTTCCCTTACCATCTAGTTTGTGCTGTATTACTGGTAGGATACCATTACCCGGTGCGTTGCATATTTTTACCTTGAAGATATTCTCGTTCGTCACACCCATAATCGCACTTGTGTATCACCAGTCGTGTACCTATCATGGAGTCCGAAGTGCTGCGAGGCAAGGCCTCGATGGAGGAAGGTAATAATAATTCTGGCCGGGCTTCATCCATGCTACACAAGATGGTAAGTATCTGTCCGTGCATTTTAGTGCTGGGCTGCTCGCATATTAGTATATGCCTGATAACTTATGGAAAAAATGGAGGACACAAGGTTCCTTCTTTTAATTGTCATATTTTTAGTGAATTCTTGGTTTTAATCCTTCACTTTCTCGGGAGAGTATACCCTTAAATTTGGCACGGCTATATATTTACAGAAACAGCTATTTTGAAAAAGGGGACAAGGTGATATTTCGACTGAGCGACCCTGTTTGCTAATCAGTAACCATGCGGGGTTTACATAATGTTATTGTTTTCTCTCTCCGTGTTTCACTTCCCCCTTGCGACCTTTCTATTCGCTGCTTTTTTTTTCCGTTGCACTACCCAGTTACCATCAACCAAACTCGCCAAGTCAATACTTTTAGTGACCGTACTTCAAGCCATTGTGATTATCATCCTGGAGTGTATTATTATGGCGGTACACGTTAAATCGATGAATGACGCTATCCACAGTTTGACTGGGGATGCCGAGGCCATCCACATGGGAAGGCATAGGATTGAGCAAAGTTCTAGGCCCATCCTGGTGTACCACGGGATCTTTATATTCGCGGTGTTATTCGATGTGACAGCTTGGTGGGATGCCCTCGTGCATCAAAACCTGTTCCAATCTGGTGCCCTGATTCTCTTCAATATGATGTGTATCGCCTACTCGGTAATCCAGTCGTACCAGCATGGAAATATGGAAAATGGAGGTCACGACATGATGGAAATGATGGGCTACATGGACATGGATATGGACATGAATATGTCGTCCTCGGATTTGGGCATTACCATCAACACCCGAAATTTGGAAATTGCCATGATTGCCATCACCAGTGCGGTTACTGCCTTTCTAATTGCGGTGGCTTACCCTCTCTACCGTCAAATCTCGTGGCAGTTTTATGAACAGTTGGGTGCCGATAAACAGCTACGTCGGATGAATTTTGAGTACTTGGCCCTCAATACCCTTTTGAAAATGGATACTTTCTTTTTCCTCAGCTATACCGTACAACTGGTTTCGTTGGTCCTCAGGACTCGTTCCACAGGCACCATTATACGTGCGGCGTTGTGTATTCCTGTCAGTATAATTATCATCGCATTGGGTTTCGTCGGGGCGCGTCGGGAAAACCGAAGGGTTATGTTGGTGTTTATTGGGGGACTGTTGCTTGGTATGGGGTACATGCTTTTCGAACTCATTTACATGTCAAATTACCAGGACGATGCGGATAATCCTTACGAGAAGAGCTCCGACTTTTTATACTTTTTCTCCGTGGTCACGATTGTATTGGTACTTCTTTCCTTTTACTATGCGTTTCGTTGCTATCGCAACTTTGGGCAGGGTTTGCACCTTGCCCGTGCGTTTGCTTCGCCCGATGCGAATGCTACCATGGAGGACGCAAATGATGGTGATGGTTGGCTTGCTGAAGCCGACGAGTACGCGCCGTCGAAACCGGCGGATATTGAGCGGTCTCAGCAGCGTTCGGAAAAGACGACTAGTCGGTGAAGAATGGGGCTGGTAGATTTACCCCACGAGCAGTACATTGGTCGGCTTGGCACCCGGCAGTGGGGGGTCAACACATTCCCCTCTGATAAGATGAGATATGGTGTTTGTTTTCACCAGAACAATTTGCAGATCTTCAACGTGTGGGTTTTCCATTTTCTAGCGTTGCATATTACACTATTGTTCCTACACTATATTCCTTTATATTTAGTGAAATTCGTGTGCATACCTGTCCTTTTTTTTAATTTTTTTGTTGGTCCTTGATAATAGCCTTGTCGAATGTGAACTGCTACATTTAAAATTCTATTGCAGAATGGGCATAACTAAGTATCCTTGTTTTTCTGATATAGTTTGGCATAAACTTGTACATCTTACATTAACACTTCTGAACATAGTAACTGTGGTCATGTTTCCCTTTGTCTAATTTATAGTGCAAGTCTGTTTTTGACAATGGTGTGGATGTCACATTGACTTTTTCTCGATAGTGTTGTGAGTTTATAATTTTTGTTTGATCGAATATAGTTTTAAAACGCATGGCAGAATAAAATGGGAGCGCAACCCTTTTCCACAGGCTTACCAAAAAGTCACACCTGAGACATATCTCTCCTGACGTTTTGCTGTTGACGCAAATCATCTCAATTCAGTGAGGTTGTGATAGTAAAAAATGAATGGTGTGGTAGCAGCCGTCAAATACAAAAAAAATGGCTAAATATGGATAGGTAAGAAGTAAGAAATTGCAGCTGAATCCGGGGGCCTGCTCCATTGTCCTCTGCTTGGCCCATTGTTTCTGGTTACAATTGTTTTAGCCGTTACCCCTAGTGGTAAAACTTTTTCCGGCCAATAACTAAGATATGTATGGGAGTACCAATAGGCTTACTTTTTTTTTTTCTTTCTGCATTTGGTTATCGTTAACACTGTATAACTGAAGCATAAGAGGTTAAGCAAAAGGCAAAATGACAATTGTTTAAACACACAAACAATTGACAGGAAGACATGATGTGAAGAAAAGGGCAAGGGTATCACTCTCTCCAATTTTATTATGTACCAGCCATTTTACTAGGGAGGAATACGTAGTGGTTAGTATCAACAACAGGAGGTATATAAGTCTCCACGGCGAAGCCAACTACCATTAGCAAGGTCTATTTCCTCTTTTTTTTCCGGCCTTTCCCCTTATTGTACCTGTTTGACGAATTCTCTAGAGCTAAACAGTAACTATTGGACATCTATTGGCCACATCCCTTATAGGCCCTACCAACCAGCTGTTACCTGTTCATTACTTTTAAAGCTATCCTATTCTGAATTAGTGTTAGTGTGTTTCGCATCACACTAAACGACGTGCTTAATAGTCTAAACCTGTCATCTACTCTACTTATTCTTCCCATACCACAAGTATCCACCACAGCCGTCTGTTTAAATATTTTTTTTCCTTTTGTCATGACGTCTATCCCCAAAGGCCGCCTGCGCCCAATTATTTTGATTCCAGATGGCAATGTCGTTTACATGAAGCCCAAGAGATCGTTTTTCGGTCGCCTAGTAAGTGCAACTTGAACTCACCTTTGAACGCCTGGTTTAATTTTTCTGTTTTTAATTTTATAAATTTAATCCTATTGGGTTTTCTATAACATATACTGTGGCCGAGATCCTTCATAGCAGCTTTTCTTTCGGACCGTAAATTTAGCCCTTGCTCTTGGATATATCGCCCCCAAAGCTATATGACCAAGGGTCGCGTCACCAGGGCAGTCGGGGTATAATAGCACCACCAGCAAGTTATACAGTACAACTAAATATTTCTATTTTTATATCGATCTGTATATGGTGGAACACAATGGTCGGTGATCGACACGATGACTCACAGTTTCCTAGTTTCAAATGGGGACGAATCCTCCTCAGCTTGTTATTTATATCCTTTGTGGCGTTCCTAGCGATTGAGCTGGTGGTTTTGGCAGGGCTGGTTGCTCAAGGTACGATGCTCGATAAAGCATTGGTAGATAGCCAATTGTCCTTTGAACTCATCGATTGGGCCAGCACCGCCCCAGCCTTGGGATTCACGGTGATTATTATTCTGGCAGCCTTGGCTCACTTTTGCGTATGGTGGATAGCGTTAGTAAAAAAGAATTTAATCGAGTGCTTTGTCTTTATACTTTTCGAGGTGCAGGTGCTGATACTGAGCATCTTGCAGTGCGTTTTTCGACCTGAGATTCCCGAAATACCCGCTAATTCCTTTTGGGCTTCCGAACGCGGATATATTGCCCACAAATTGCCCGGATTCATGTACGGTACCATCGGGATTGCAGCCGTTCAAACATTGGCCGTGATCCTGGTCCAGGTCCCTCTGTACAAGGAGATAGCCTGGACCTTTTACAAGAAGTTGGGAAGCGATCCCAAGATACGACGTATGAATATTCACCATCACCTGTTCCTTACCTTTCTCACCCTTGATGTGTTCTTCTTCTTGTGTTATACCTTCCAGGCCCTTAGCTACTCGGTGGGCCAAGGTCAATGGCAGGCCTGGCTACGTCTGGTGGCCGGGGTAGTGGTAGTTGCTTCCCTGGTAGTAGGTATGGTCGCGGCTACCCGTGAAAAACGGATTCCATTCTACATATTCATGGGTAGTATGGTCCTTATCCTGGGGTATTTTATCGCGGAGGTTGTCATGCTACAGGTCTCTCTCCACAGTAAGCAGTTAGTCGACCGAGGTAACGGTGCCTTTTTGTCAGTTCTAGGTGTATTTTGCCTCGTCCAATTTGTCATTACGGCCGGGGTTAGCATTCGGGTGTTACGTAACTTTAACCAAGGCCTATTGGAACACCGTGTCCACATTAATCGCGTGGGCGACCCGGCCGACGGTCAAGTGGTGCAAATATTCTCTTCCAATCGAGCATCACCTAGGAAACGCAATGGTGCCGTTGCTCCCGAGGAACGTATACAGACCAAGAAGGATGAGAAGGAACCTGTCAGCCCGTAATTGATAGATCCCTGTACGCAATTTTTCGCCAGAGGGCCAAATATCGTATTGGTCTTTGGAGGGTTGTTGTTTTTGAAGAGACGGGTTATTGTAAACAAATCTAGGGCTTGGTCGAATAGTGTACCAATTTCTCCGGTTTTGTCCTAATTTTGCTATTGGAGTACTTCGTTTTCATCGTCATCTATTATATTGTTTCGCTCTCCGTTACTTTTGTTCAGATAACTATTTACCACACCAACCTTGTACTATGCCCGGTGGTGGTATTATTGTTGATAATTTTCACTTGGGCTATTTCGTGTATATTTCATACTCCCTCACTGTCATACATTTCTACATATATATTCCAATTTTTGGACCGTTCAATTGCTCTTTTTTTTTTCTTTAAAAAATATTATTCAGCACAGTATGAATTTTAGTAGCATTGCCGCCAGGATGATCAGTAGATACGCTTTCAACACAGTCATGAATGTATTTTCATATTTGCTAAAAAAGATGCGGAATATACAATGAACATGGTATACCGTTACATAGTGCGTACTGACATCACTGACAAACGGAATAGGTTCGATGTTGTAAAACATTACTCTTGTGAACTCAAGTTTCAAGAATAAGCATAATGGGGTTTCCACGTTATCTACTTTTATTATTATTATTATTCCACAGGGGTAATGGGGGATTGGGTACAAATAACTTGTGCGGCCACTAGTATTATAGCTGCAACGCGTGGAAGTCAAAATCGCTATCCGACAAATGCGCTCTCAGCCATGCTATTTGCTGTCGAGTAAACCCGTCTAGCAGTGGTTCGCCGTTTGGTGACTGGATTACGTTTAGAATTCATATCCATAGCCAATGCGTCTGTTAGTTAGCTTTCACTCCTTACTTTAAAAGAAAGTGTATGTTATTATCAAGCGTCATACAGGAAGAATAGTATGGAGTATCTGTGGAAATCACATGGCTTAACATTGTCATGATGGTGAGCATAACACTACTAGCGTCGTTTTTTTCCCTCAAAAAAAAACATAGAATCGACACCACGTCAGCACTAGAAAAACGTCAACTCACCTTTGTATCCGGAGCATAGGGCTTTAAAGAGCGCAGCGCCACTATGCAGGCCTGGAACGCCTGATTCGCCAAACCTTGCAATTGACTGGGTAAAACCACCGTATGTAATTTGCCTAGCAATTCCTGGGTATCCTTGACAGGTAAGTAGACGAAATCCTGCGCCAATGTACCTCGCGACTGCCATACGTCAGAATTCACTGATATGAAATCATGATATAAATGGTAACCACGGTATAAAGCAGCGCATCCAAAATTAGTAAAAATTGTCAGGGTAGAGACATCAAGACAGAATGGTACTACAATGTCTTTTACGGTACAGTAATTTTCATGTTAATACCAAACTTACCTGCCATGATACGCTTGTCGTCCGCCGTTGGTGTATACCTCTGGATGGACTGAGATATAAAATACTTGGTCCGTAAAACTAAACGGGCTCGAACATCGTCCAAAATGTGCGACACTACGTCACGAAACGGCTGTAGTTCTGAAAGTGGAGCATTGGTAACTATCAACAAACACATCGTGCAGCACAGTATTTCAAACCCAGTAGCGTTAGTGATTTGTTCAACACCGTTACCATTTCCCTTGCTAGTATTCCTGAAAAAAAAAACCAAGATGGTCATGCAATAGTTATGCTACCGGTCAAGACCAGGTCAACGATTCTACAGTTACTCCAGTCATATTTACCTGGCTGATGGTTGGTCAGGCTCGCCGAGTCTGATTGTAGGACAAAGGTAGGATCTTTGGATTGAATATCCGCCTGGATGGTTTGGTACATTCCGTACAGGCTTTCCACCCCCGGTTCACTGTAGATAATCGGCTTGAAGTGGCTATACAGATTGGCGCATAGGTTATTGAGGTATAGTCTGAATCATCCCACGTTCCAATGCATGAGGGTGTCAGGTTCATAGTTCACCAAACGAGAAGAGGGATATACGTCACCATAACAGTACACCAACAAACATACAGATGCGTTAGCCCACATACAAAAAAAATCTTTGGTATTAAACCTGGACCACCATCAAAGTCAACACTACACAAAAGGCACTGTCACGAGGAATGTGTGGTATCCAGATCCACTCTATGCGTCTACTAAGTGTAATACTCCAACATGATGATCACGTCAATTACCTTAAGGAAGGGGATTCCCGAGTGAAAAAATTGAAATACAATTGGTATTCTCTACCAGATATATTCATAACAAAAGTAAAGGCCATCCGGATGATGTCCATGCGGTCCTGGCCGTACTTTTGCGAAATATGGGACAAGTGGGACGAAACCCGGGTGCTAAGAAGTTGTGACCGGGCTAAAACGTAGGTACTAGTGCAGTCCTGTAGTAGGGTTTGGTACTCGTCGTGTTTCACGGCACTCGTTTCTAATGAACAACAGAGAGGTTGCAGTTTAGCTGCAGCGGTGCGAAAGTCGACATATAAAAGTGTGTTCAATATACTGAGGTCCAGTGGGGCATTTGGTTCTCCCGCGGTTAGCTGTACTAATTTCTTTTCCGTTTCCGCTACCTGTGTCCGGATAGCATTCGAAAAGTGAATCTTTACCAATGTCAACCCTCGACTGAGACACTGCTGAAGTCGCATCAGGTAGAGTTCTGCGTCCTTGTAAGTTGGGTTGGCCTCCAAATGGTTGATGCACTCTTCCAAACGCCCAAGGTAAGGAATAAAATTCGGGTTTAGACAAACGTCCTCTCCAGGGGCGTGCATCAACTTGGTGATGGGTTCTAAATCGTTAAAGTAGGCTAAGCGGGTCTCAATTTCGCGGATCATGTCACCCAGGGCGGAATCTTCCTGCAGGATCTCGTCGCTTACGCTTTGAATATCCTGGGTTTTTTCCTCCACCACACGATGATGAGCCTGGATATCAGTCAAATTATCGCGAAAAGAATTCATTCGATGGATGATTTCCTCAACAGCATCACGACGGTTACGTAAAAGTTCGAGACATCGACTGGTAATTTTTAAGCGCAATGATGGTAAAGGGAGTAATAACTGAATCCATAAAGTTAGCTAGGCTACGCCAGTTTTTACTGTTTTCCTTGGGTACTTCTAAACAACAGCATGTCTAGTACGTTACCATTCACCAGTCGACGTCTTCTCCGCAATGCTATTCATCCGTTGCACCTACCTGTATTTGGACTCTTGGCCTTGGACCAATGTGTCTTCCAGGTGAGTCACCCAATCTAGAAATTCGTCCGTGGTATCGATGAGCTTGGTTGGAGTCAGACGGGCGCTTGCATTAGAAATGTCCATGATGTTTAAGTAGTTTCCTGGACGGACTGTAAGCCTCGTTGGTGGTAGCAAATAACAAACGGTGGATGAGGGCGAGGGTAAAAACAAGCCCAGATGGTGTCGCTTATGAAACAATGCAACAGCGATAATTAGGAAATAACGATGAGTGGGTACACTATGATCACTAAGGGAAAAGAGTAAATACGAACAAGCAAGGATGCTGTTTGCTGTAGTTCATTGCAAAGACTACATCTTGCCTGCCTCTGACTGGAAATGACCCGGTCGTTCCATTATTTTTCTCGCTGTTTTTCATATCGTTTTGGTTGGTAAATCGTTTATAGCATAGAAAGTGGCGCATTATATTTATTTTTGACTTCAGATTACCGTCTTCTGGGTGTCACTGCAACTGAAGCGCGAAAAATATATACGTCGCACTTTTTTGCTACTTTTTCATGATACGTATTATCAATAACCAACGTTACGTCAAGCTTTCCGCTAGGGAGCAGCGACGAACCCTGGAACGGGTACTAGCGTTGGCAGGTTACCCCAATTGGGACCTCGGAGTGCTGTTTACAGGCAACACCAAGATTCGAGGTTTAAATCGTCAGTACCGAAACAAGGATAAGCCTACCGACATTTTATCATTCCCGTTTTATACGGTAAGTGAGCCTCGCACAACAAATTCTCTAGTCGTTTATGCGGCGTGCTGTATTTGTGGGCGAAGAAAGGCTGCGTGTGTATACAGCCCGCTCTGCCATACGTTTGGGATTGAACTTGGCTATCGTGCGTAAATGGTTATATTGACACATTATTTATTCATTATAATACCGAACAAACCTCTAGGTTACCACACCCAATCAATTACCTACTCCACGCGATGGTGAGGAGCAGTACTTGGGAGATATTGTAATTTCTATACCATACGTACAGGCATATTGTCGAGACGAACGCATTCCCTTATTACAGCATCTGCCCCGCTTATACACCCACGGCATATGTCATCTCCTGGGCTACGATCATGAAACTGACCCAGATTATCACCGAATGGCTTTGGTGGAAAATAACATTTTGAAACGCTTTTGGGAAGAACGAAAAAATGACAAGGTTTAGGCTGTCACGCTCTTGGCGGACCTATGTTTATGTATTTCATATGTCATGTATATAACTAGAAGAAATCTCCATTAAAGCCATCAATTAACATTCCGAAATGACTAACTAAGGAAAGGTAGTCTTAAACACGTATCTAATGCGACGTGGTAATTGTAGACAGGTGGTGGCTGGTCAGCTTGGCTCCAGAGCCTCCCTCTTACCTGCACATAATGGATGAGAGATCTGATACTACGAAGCGAATATAGGCTATTTGATCTTGGCTGTCAAATAACGACTTTTTTTACCGCGTCAACCGTAAAATCGCAATTGCAATGCAGCCTACAATAGCGAGCAATACCATGATATTATCGGAGATAGTGCAGAACATCAAACAATAGCGGCCAACTTGCTCAGTGGTTAGTGTAACTATGGAGGGGTACAGCGTCCTACTGCGTTCTTTACTCTCAGTCTTTTACAGCATGACAATAATTGCATCCGATATGTCGGGAAGCTGTACCTGGAATTTGTTATCCTATTTGTTTCTCCCCCAGCGGAAGATAGGAATATCTACTTACCACCACCTATGGTCAACAGTGTCATCCGACGTGCATACAACGACGAGGGTAGTTTACGCGCTTCATTCAATGCAAACGCTCCCATTCCACCAAAGGCCCCAGCACCGACTATTTTGCAGGAAAGGCAGTCTCCCGGCAAAGGTGGTGGGGGAGAGGCGGGGCGGTCGTTAGGGCTGGTGGTTGGTGAGTTGTCGGGTACCGCCATTTGAGGAGGATAGTGTAATAATTATAATAACGGATAGGGGTCGATTGATCGGGTGCAACTTGAAAGGTAAACTGATGTCTTGTGTGGGGTCCTACAACAGAGTACAGTTGTGGAATTCGCTTGGAATGCCGCGGAGTGACAAACACTCAAAGGAGTCGGAAATCAATGGGCATGAAACCAAGGCTAAAGAGTTGTTTGTCAACGTGTTTCTCTGGTCCTGTGAAGTACCAAGCGGCGTGGTTTTTGATACACTCCCACAGAGTGCCCACTAGTTAAGCCTGACGTGTGGTTCTTTTGGATGAATTGCCCGTATTTTTCTATTCTTCTCTACACATTTCTACTTGCTCAACAACTTTAGCCTCATCTTTTCCTTGTACCAGTGGCGATACACCGCTTTCAAGGTGAGCCTCCAGTTATACTGCCCTTTAACTATATCCCCGTCTCCACAATGCGCTTCTCCAAGCCCGGATTCGCACGGCCAAAGATAAAAATTGGTAAAATCGGCGGCCCATCTCGCACCAACCAGGATCCAGTTGAATCTGGCAAAACGAACGCTGTTGGTGACACTCAGACCAAGGTAAATTTTCAACGTCCACTAAGTTTTGGTTTCTCTTGAATGCACAACGCACTCGGTTATGGCTCTTTTTTTATCAATATAAACGAAATGCGTAAGAGCTACCCAAGACCGGTGCTAACTCTTCTTAAATTATATTGGCACGTTCGTAAATTGCTGTATCTCAACTATACCTTAGGAATATGCACACAAGGACGCAGCCGATGATATCGCCAAAGTTTACGACGAATTCGTAGCCTCGTTCGAAGTGGACCAGGAACAAACCCAAACGTTCGTCCCTGAAGGCAACGTTGGAGTGAAATGTAACATCGTAACCTAATTCTGGACTAATAGAAGGGGTTGTGCACGCTGCCTACTTCATTAAAAGTGAAGGGAGTAGAAAACACCTCCCCCCTCCCATATTGGCCTCTTTATCTATATCCTGTCACTTTGTCTTATGATGAATCTGACAGGAGATAACGTTGTGGGATTAAAGAGAGGCAGACACGTAACCTCTTGGTAAGTACTTCCCTCCGCTTGTGCCAGACAGTACCCTTACTAATCTTGTCTGAATATTGATTGGCGTTTTAACGACGTGGGTGTAGACCAACAAATTTGTTCACAAGGCCCTACCTCTGAACATACCCAGAAGCCCTTAAATCTCTCTCCGTCTGCGTTGGAAAAATCTTCCCCCGTAGAAAACGACGATGAACGTCCACCGCCCTCTATTCCGGGTCGAGTCGGGCGTAAAAAACGCAACCTCGATACTTTCCTAGAAGAATTGAAACGCGGACAGGAAACTCGTACACACCGATCCACCTCTGGTATTGGAAGCGGCTCCACTACGTCTCATGAACTAGGGAGTGGTTCCCGACTCTCCACTGAGGAGCTGGCCACTACTACCAATTTGTTTATCCGTAACCTATGTCCTCAAGTAAATGAAGAAACGTTATGCAAACTTTTTGCCGAGTATGGTCCCATCGGGAGCGTCAAAATTATGTGGCCTCGCACCCCGGAAGAGTACGATCGTAACCGAAACAGCGGGTTTGTAAGCTACATGACCCGCTCTGATGCTGAAGAAGCGCTCCAACACTTAAACGGCCACATGTTAATGGGATATTCCATCCAGCTTGGTTGGGGAAAGATGGTTCCGCTACCTCTCGAACCCATTTACGTGTTGGAAAAACATAATGATACCCCCCCAAGTGGACTCCCTTTTAATGCTCAAATTCCGAAAGTGCCCACCGGTAAGTGGCTCGTATGGTCTGAGAAATTATGTCACCTTTTGCCGAATTTGGTTAACCAGTCATCACAAAGTGGTACCTGATAAACATTGTACCTCTTTTTTTTCTAAAAACACTCTTAGTCTTTCTCCTTTCTATCTCCGTTCGCTGTTGAGAGTGAATGGGGGCGGTATCTTACTGGGAAAGACCATCCATTTTGTTCGGATTAGGTTCCAGTTAATTGATTTCTTTGACCCGAAAAACTGATACATGGATGTATCATATGACGGGGGGTTAAGGCTGAATCTAATTTTTTTAGACGCTACTATTCTTGACTATTTGGTGCCCTCGTAGAAGATAATCCGCGCTGCCTTGCCGAAGTACACGTAGTTATTCCCACCGATCAGCGTATGCGCAGGATCATCCACCGAACTGTGGAACGAGTTTTGGTGTACGGACCAGCCTTTGAGGCTCTACTTATGGATCACGAGTGGCAGAACCCCGATTTCCAATTTTTGTTCACCAACGAGTCGTCCCTGCATATTTATTACCGATGGAAGCTCTTTTCATTACTGCAAGGAGATCGTCACTCGGTCTGGCGAACGGAACCTTTCCAAATGTTTATCAATGGACCACTGTGGGTTCCTCCAGAAATACCCTTTGACGAATCGCTTTCGCTTTCCAGCGATAGTGAATTGGAAGCAAAAGAATTGGAGGAAAGAGACAAGGCACCCAAGGGTGTTCTCAGTCGGCACGCTAAGCAACGTCTTCGATATCTGCTGTTACGGCTCGACCCTAGTCGTGGTTCGATCCTCCATGCCATGATATTTACCATGGAACACGCTGGCGCCGCGGAACAGGTAAGTACATTATTGATGGGTTTTGAACACTATGCCGGCGTAACACGACGATCGGACTAAAAGTAGAAATGGAAGAATTTATCGAATCCAACAGGTCACGGCTCTTTTTTGGTTACTTTTACCTATCTATAGCGTGGAGATACGATGGTTATACTAGCCTTGAGGAAGTGCTTTTTGGGGAGGAGGGTGCAAAGAAAAATCCATCTTTGCCTTTTTCCTCTTCTCCGTTTCACACGATACGCTATAGTTCAGTACAGCTGTCTAATGAAGTAATACATAAAAGATCACGCATGACCCGTTGGTTCACACCGCTCGGGCAACTATGTGCGTTTTGTTGAGCTTGGTGACGCTGGTGTATGTGAATACTAACTCAGACCTTTTTCTAAAGGGGTGTTATACACGGGTTACTTTAGGTGGTGGAAGAACTGATACCAACACTTCTTGGGAATGATACCCCATTACCGAAGAAGATGGCACGGTTGTACCTGGTCTCAGATATTTTGCACAATAGTGGCATGTCCATACCCCACGTGTGGAAATTCCGCCAATGTTTTCAACCACACTTGGAAAAAATATTCACCCATTTTGGCCAACTCTACGGGGGAATTGAAGGCCGACTGACGGCTGAGCACTTCAAGGTAAGTTAATTTTGCATGGTCAGTGCTGACCGCTCATGGTACGATCGTTGGGTGTAAAAAAAAAGTATACCGACAAGGGAAGACTAACTATCTATGGCTATGTTTCTATGTAACATTTCGTTTCTTTTTGCTTATTTTTTTTTTGCCTCGCTTCCAGCGTCAAGTGACGAGCGTTTTGCAAGCCTGGGAACAGTGGCTAATTTATCCCCAACCATTTCTTGAAAGATTACATCAGCTGAGCTTTCCGAGAAACGCCTAGATAATGCCCAGCTTGATAAGCTAGCTTGTACAATTTTTTTTTTGTTGTTCGACCCATCTTGGTTAGACCATTTGTGGAGGGCTTGCTTAATAAAAAAATTAAGTAAATCGATGTAGTAAACAACGTTTCCGACCTGATTGCACAAGGATTTGAAGAGTCTGAACATATTTCATTGCTTCAAGTACGTGTAGACACTGTCATGCTAGGGAAAAACAACGGTAATTGTAACCTACAACCAACGTTGGAGTCGTCGATTTGGAGCAGTTGCCGTAATTTTTTGTGTTTAATACGAGTTTGCTATATATGTATAGACATTCGTATACATGCTGATGGCCTGTTCTGGTGTCTATAGGTGTTATTGTAAGCCCAATCAAATAATACAGTGGTGATGGAGGTGGTATTTTCGACTGCTCGACGATGGTCCATAATCCGCTTCGCAGTGTTTGTTTCACTTTCTCAGTCGGTTAGTTTTCCGAACGCTCACACATCTGATTCTTAAAGTTTTCCACGACCCCTTTTAAGTTCATACAAAGTTTTATTGTCTGCTACGAGTGTCACTTGGTTTTTTTTTTCACATCCTGAGGATGGGGTGGACCGAAACATATTAGCGCTGTAGCATACACATATTGGTGAATGACTAAACTCGGTTAACAAAGTAAGACTAGACGAACAGTACATCTTTTATTCCTTTCCTCAATGGATTCATTGACATGTTGATGTTTCGTGGTACAGTGCCGTTGACATTTCCTATTCAACTGATGGGAACCCCCCAGTCGAAGAAATACGGAGTTGAGGATGTCAACTTTTTTTTTAAGATATATTGGCGCTAATTTGACTATTTTCAATGTCTCCCTTATCGTCATTTTTGGTGTGATTTACACTTTATATCTCAGGTCGGTCTTTTTGGGGTTAAGATGTAATGGTTTATTTCACATAGAAAAATAAATAAATAAATGGCGTGTGTGAACTGGACTACAGTGACACTGCAACTCCATTACCGGATTCCGTTTATAGCTATTAGCAAAGAACACCTTAAAATAGCAAACAAGTGAACAAACGGTAGTTAACCTCAATGAAATCATTTCTATAGTATGGAAGGTAAGGTGGTGTTGGTGACTTGCCCAGCACTACATATCGCGGTGTTGGTCTAGCCGTAGGCATTTCTGCCTCCGACCAAGGCTCTTCAACCCGTCCGCCATTGCGATAGACACGTGATACTCACCTTGGCTGGTTTAGGCAAAGATAGCGAAATGTAGTTTGAGTAGGGTTGGGTAACTTGGTTCATAACAAAGAGCGTAGTATCCCACACAAGGATGGAAGACAAATCCAGGGTGTATTTCTTGAGTAGACATCCAGACAATCTATCCCATTGCTTCTTGTTTGCTGACGTAGTAATTGAGATGCTGTAGTCGGAAAAAGTTGTACACTAGAACATCTAGTCGACAACCCTACGATCCAGGGAGGATTGTCACCGCCTCATCCTCAGAAGGACTCAGCATGTTTACCATCCCACGAGCAGACACCCCCTCCTAATAGACATTAAAATTGGTCGCGAAATCTTTTGAAACGAGCAAGAAAACGAAGAGTATACTGTTTACACACTTGGTCGGGGATTTCCCTCGCACTTTAAAAGTAAAATACCGCGTTCCTCCTTATATCGGACCAACTGCATCACTCCTAAGAGAAACTGGGAAAAAAATATGAAGGATTATTCCCTAAGTGACTATCCGAAATTTTAGAACGTTTATGTTATTTAAGTCTCGCCAATGGTTAACATTGAGTAGAGTCTGGATTGGGACATTCTGGCAAAAAAAAGCCAGTTCCAACAGACCAGTGGACCCTCCACATTATTGAATGAAATGAAAAAGTAAATAGATAATACGAAGGGCGTTGAAAAGAAAAAAAAACTGGGGTTAACGCAAGGGCTAGAAAGAAAAGGTCAATGCACTTCACAGTGACATTCATTACAATGATGTTGCTAGTATGTACCCAATAAAAACAAAGTCACTGTGAACCCTATCCTTCGAGGAAGTACTCGTGTTTTGATGGCCAGTCGGATCATTCCCTGGATAATTATTCTAAAGGTTTCCACAAAAGTATACCCGAACTGTGCTCTCTTTAGGCTTGAGTTAAATCGGCACATTCGGGGAAAAGTGGGCAAGCTTAACAAAGAGTACCGGTCACTGCGCCTGTGGGGAAGCACTTTACACTAAGCATTTCCATAGGAAATATACGTTTAATACTTTCTAATATAGGCTACTTATGTATTGTGCCAAGCAGTTATATGTTGGCATAGGCATGAACGAACATTTCAAACTCCATTTGTAGGCCAGAAAACCCAAGAGATGTATGGTCATGGTATCATCATGTAAAGCTGAACAGCTATATCTATCATTCGGTGTTGCAGAAACATGCCTTGTAAGGAAAACATCCCAAGCTTTCCAGGATTAGTCTGACAATGGCTTAGTTGGCAATCCCAGGTACAGTTCCTAGCGAGTATGCACTGACCTTGTTTTTCAACTGATTGTCTGAACTAGTTGTAGGTTTCCCGCTGATGCCTTTCTCGGAAGAATGCACTGTTGGCTACTGCTCACTGTAGTAGTCGGATTTGAGTTGACAATAGCCTTTTTTGAGTTGGGGGCAACCCAGAAAAAATGACAATGGAAATTTGTAAAAAAGATAAATTTTCGGTAGTTGCTATATATGGTTCAGAGCCCCGTGAGTACCAGTAGCACTGTCCTGTCCTGACTAAATATGGGTATATATACCCATTGCACCATATTGTAAAATGTTAAAAAAGGAGTGAGATCATTGAGAAAATCACTTGATTGAGTTGGTCCTGGGATTGCCGGCTAAAGTAACTGTTACGAAAAAAGTAATTATTGCTACACGAATATTGTATTTCTTAGACTAAATGTAAAGGGAAGGCGCGGAAAAAGATGTGACTACTGAGAGTCCCAATTAGCATGGCTTACTGATCATCAGTGAATATCTTAAATAAGCCACCCTTGGAAAGTTAACACTGTGTTTTTACGCACTGACTAGCGTTCAACATGGAAAGGGTACTTTCAACCTAACTTTACTGACGCGATGCTGAGGGACCACCCTTTCCAACAAGCCTTGCGCCATCCCTATTTTTTTTCTCTACAAAATGTCAATTTAACCAATGGCAAATTTGGGGGTGTTATCAGCAAGAATATAACTATATCGAAAAGCATGGTGACACCTACATCACAATGTTGTGGTATGAGCACCATGTATTGGTTGAATAGTAGGAATGGTAGATTTAGGCTTTTTACAAATTTTTTTCACAAGCCTATAAATCGATTTCCAAAGCTTATGGAGTAGTTTTCCTAAATAACTTTAATCGTTATTGCTATACCAAACACAGCTTTAGATCAAGAAAACTCACAACTTGCCGAACGTGGCGGCTCTAGCATGGTACAGCGGTACAAAGTAATAACCAGACCTTGATCGAACATCTTATCGAGAACGAATCGCTATCAGGACCAAAGATACTTCCACCACTCTAGCCATTTGAATCGGTAATCGTTATTTTATCTTACCCGTGAATGTGGTTGTATTGCTATTACATCAGATTGTTAAAAGGGTGGTATTCCATGTATGTCAGAAAAGCGCCTTGCACATTGTATTAAGCCATAAATTTTTTTGCAGCTAGTCACGTGTGATTTCGGTTAGTGGCCGAAGGATACCCCATTAGTGATAATATGATACTGACACTTCTTTAAAATAACTCATTTATCGATCCAGTCGCTAATTTTGGAGGGTTGCGTATTCCGTAGCTTTGGATTCTATCGCAAACCGGATGGCTTTGCGCACTTCCCTGTTGGAAAAAGCCGCGTACTTTACCACCCTTCTGTAGCTCAAGTTTAGCATTTCCATAGTCACAACGTTCTTTCAATTTTCACCTGATAGTCGGTATTGCTTACGGTATTCTCTAAAGATGCCACAGTTGACCTAGGCTTGCGAATAGGAAATATTCCCCCGGCACAGTGGAATAATCTCCCAACCCTTTGTATTCCGTGGGTATTGGTCAAGATTCCTATCTCACAGCGAAGCTATTCACCGTAATCATTTCCTCTAT
The DNA here is from genome assembly GCA_027478255.1 of Dispira simplex. NCBI lineage: Eukaryota > Fungi > Kickxellomycota > Dimargaritomycetes > Dimargaritales > Dimargaritaceae > Dispira > Dispira simplex. Next base: position 9,054 of record JAOPJG010000170.1, on the reverse strand, counting down.
CTTCCTTTCCGCCTTACTTAAATTTTACCATAGATGACTTACGCTGGACTTTCACTTGAAGAAAAAAAAATACGGGAAATAGATGCGGGGAAGCTATTTTCGGGAATGGGGAGGTAAGATCATCGTCCCCCTTTTGAGAGGAATTTCTATGTTACCTAAAACTCTCGTTCCTTTTCATTGAAATTGAAATTTATTGACATTTTTGCAGATGATTATGTGGTGTACATCCATTTAACCCCATTCTTAACCCTCGCAGTTGTCCTTATAGCTTTGATATTTTGCTGGAAACGGCAACGATACGAATGGGCTTTACCCCCCGAAAGCCCTGGCGGTAAACCCTCTTTTTCTTTAGAGCTTTTTTCATGCCTTTTGTAAAAACAACGGCGTTAGCCACTGTTTACAATGGTCACTCACCGATGTGTTTGTGAAGTGGCAACCGTACCGGGGGAGCCTTTGTTGGTATGGGATATACCATCCGCAAAAGTAGTGGTATGAAGTCATTGTACTTCGGGGCAACCCGTTTAGGCGGAGCATAAACAGTTGCGAAACTGATGGCCATTGTGACTGACTGTTGCTGGTAACAGTGCTCATCCTAACTTGGTTAGATATCAACGTTCGCAACTGCAGGGAGGTTTGAGCATTGGCCCCCCCCCATTTCTTACCTGAATTTTTCTATACTGGTAGTCTTGTTGCTGAAAATACAATGGTTGCTGGGCATCCTTTGTTTTCAACATTTGCGGATAAGGCACTAATAGTTTGCAGAGATATAGTTGGTCCAGCCACTTAGACAAAGGGTGGTATCTAAAAAGTCACCTCCTCACTCCCTTCCCGTCGACATGGGCCACTTCCCTTTAGCGCTACCATGAGTTACACCTTAATGGTCAGGCCTATTCCATTTCTTTACAAATATAATTTTTTTTCCTCTCCTTCTTTCGTTGAAAGTTTATGGATTAAAATAGAAAATTTAGTAGTAGACTCGAAACCCTAGTCTTGGACCTCTTTTTACATCATGACAAAGGCAATTCCATTGCGGGAAGGGGAGAACTACATTACAATGCCACTGATTTGGAGATATTGTTCGTTCATTCGACTATCGACTTTTATAATTTGACAATGGGTCGAGTAAGTATGATACTCGAGAAAAAAAACGAACGATCGTTATGCATCCATAGCTTTATTAAACATCGCTCCACCAATATTCTTGATAAGTTACCCTACATGCGATAAAGAAGATTAAACCCCTCCCTCTTGCACTCACTGTACAGTAGATAAAGGACAAATTTTTAGAGGACTACTCTCAGGATTCACACAAGGAGCTATACAAGGCTGACAAGGGGGAAAAGGGAGAGCACTGATCCAAGGTCAATGTGACATCGTTACCGCTGTAGTCTCACCGTGTAGGTGGTAACCGTTCAGGGTTCCCGCGCAAAATATACCTACTTTTCCAGTCCCGTTTGTCCCATGGTTGTACCATATAAGGCGGATGACCTAGACCGGAGCACCTGTGAGTTATCCCACTTCGTCTCCAAATTTATCTGGGAAACGGCATAATTCCGCGTGACTGGGATGTGTTTGTTAAACACGGCCGTTTTTTTTTAATTTTCGTGAAAGAAATGGTCGGCTGTTCCTCTTTATAATTAGAATATATCGTAAATACTGTATATCAATTTGAAAATAATGAAATAGAGCAAACCGTAGTGCGTGAGTGGTTTGTTTTACATTATGCTGACGCTCAATGCACCTCGTTTAAGTGAGAAAGTCACCCCATTCACTTTTTTTTCGTCCTCAATTTTTTTTCCGCTACATAATATTCTCAGTTTTAAATGTGTGGAGCTATGTATGTACTTTAGAAAACGCGGATACCTCAACCTGCATCGGGTTGCTTTTTTTAGCCATTAAGGAGAATATTAAAAGTAAGAACTTTGAGCACCCTGTAGTCAGTACTGGATCTGGCGGATGATTTTTCATCACACGACTTCCGACTGGTGGCATAACCTAATTTACCCATTTACGGAAACGCTGCAAGTAACCTTCACTATGATAACCCAGCTATACACTTGAATTTTTTTCTGGACCATAAATGATACGTTTCAGACAAGTAAATGAGGTTAGGACGGAATGACACGACGTAGTTGATCATTACTGGTATGGATTCGTCTGGTTAACGATTTGACTAACATTGATGCAAAAGTGGATAAATTAAAAAGAAGAACTGGCGAGCATATGAGAAATAAGAAGCGGAAATTCACTGTTATTGTAGACTGAAAGTCGAAGAATGTGGATTTGAAAAAAAAAATGATAAACCCATACATTGTCTAATTAAAAGGTCTTACCGTTGACACATACGTTTTAAGCATGGCCGTGATATTATCTTAATGCCATACTATGTGAACAAAAACACCAGGTGTGAGAAGTAATCTTATTACACTTGCGGACTCACTCCTCATCAGATTGCCACAATCATTGTGGTACGTTGATGTGTTGACTGTGTTGGTCAAGGGATACATGGTCGTTAGACCTGGTGATGTCAACATTGATTCCCACGGTGACCTTTCCAACTGTGTTCTACATCAGTAAGCCAAAAGGCCACGCATGCAAAGAGAAAGAAACAGGGACCACCGCGTATTCCCTGTGCCAAGAACCACCCTGACTTTCTGTACATAGAACGAACCAAAGACTGTCCCGTCTTCAAGTAACGGATAGTTGGGCTATATCATGCACCACAATTACCGCGGGGTTGGAATACGGCGGATATTCAATTTGAGGACTGTGTCTTGGCTAGGATCTTCGTTTAACCCTGTGGCCAACACGAACGCTTTGGCCATTCTGTGTAGTATACTTCCCTCCCCACTTCATTCCTACCTTTCCCTCTACTTTTCCCCTTATAGATGAAGATAAAATTTTGGAGAGGTGGAGATACAAGTCATTTGCAACGAGTCACATATTGATAAAAAATATCACAGGTTCGACATTTGCGAAAATATTCGCATTAAAGCTACTTTCAGTCATGCTAACCCTGGGAATTGGTAATAATTTTTGGCTGTTTATGTACGCACAGAAATGTGTCGTCCACGTCTCTGGTTTATCTTTAAGGTACAATGGCGGATCGGTTCGCAACAAGTTTTACAAAAAAATTGAGTTTTTATGCGCATGTTTGGTAACAGACAATGACTTCTGATTGTCAGTATTTGTATAACATGTGTGGGTCACAACAAAGTCTTGCGCAATCTCAGGTACAATTTGGCTTTACGACTGCGAAACTGTAAACTCAGTACGTACGTGGCTTATCTTAGCCACATTAAAGATAATGTGTGACATTGGTATCTTTTAACGTATGTATAGCTGAAGCAATCCGGGTCTGTGAAATTCCCGAGCAAGCAAAGGGGAAAGACGAGCGCAATAGTAAAATCGAATCATCGACTGTACATATGAAGGAAACTCCCTTGAAGTTTCTATAATTAAACATATACAAGTGAAGGGATGGCAACAACTCCCTCACTCCGCATCAGGTTCTATCTCCATTTCATGGACATTGACTTGGTAAATTACTGGGATTAGTGTATAAAATTACATCAGGATAATGACCTTAAGACAGAAAGATGAAGAAAGGTGGAAATAGCGACAGAGGACGTCAATGTGTGAAATATTGAAGCGGGGAATGTGGTATCTTTGAAGTTTGTCATAGATGCACGATCATAGAGTCAAGGTGGAACCCGAGTAATGCAATCACCCTATTCCTAATGAATGTAGTTCTTCTCCCCCTTCCACCTGTTTCACCTAGGATTAAAGACATCCCTTTTTGCGAAAACCCCCCAGCAGAAGGAAGACCATGGCGATGTAAAACATTCGTAAAGCGCAAATATTTCTAACTTGAGGCACGGCTGAAAAAAGCATTAGGAGCATCTTTTTGCTAATAGATTTACCCCCAAAATCCTCCGTATTGATTTGTCGCTACCAGCCTTCCCAAATTCGTTCTCTGCACAGCTATGTTCGAAGATATCAATGTATCATGTCCTTCCACCTGTGTCCAAGTTTTCCGTTCTAAAATATCATCAGTTCGAATCGGAATGTCGCACCACTGTCATGTCGAAAAATGGACGAAATTAAATAATTTTTTTAGCTTATCTCATCTTGTACCAGGAGCATTAATTCTCCAGGGTGACATGACACCTTTGTTCTCGTATCCCGGTACACTTTGAACCGTAAAAATTGATAATCGGCATCTCAAAAGTTGTTGAAAATATACAGTGTAATCTCTAGCCGACGAATGCGCAATATTAACCAGCCAGACTCCCTGGGTCGCACACTCCCTCTACTCTCGCTTTCTGTATCCAACTTCGCCTACCATTAAGACTTTCCAATAAAGAAACGCTGTTACCCGCCCGCTGGAAGTTGTATGACGGGGCTGGTAAATGTTGGCAGTGTAACACGTCACCTACCATAGAATATGTTAATAGTGGAAAGTACGTACATTTAGGATCCGTGTACTTTGGAAGGAATACATTGGCACACTGGGTGGAGCACGGACGAGGTAAACCCAATAAAGAGTGCGGCTTTGTACCCCACGGCTTTCAATATGAAGGAATCAGAAGGTGCGAATTAAAGCTGCCTATGTAGAATCTGAACTACCTATAGTATAAGCCAGGAACAGGGTCAACAAAGTGATCAACCATACTCATCGCTGTTTTCTGTTAGTTAGCCTCCCTTTCACATTATCACTTTGGTTCCTATATGACCTTCGTCGACAGCCAACCGGCGAGATTCCTATTGGTCCTCATTGAACTGGCTAAAAATAAATGAAAGACAGCCGCGAACCAAGGGCCTTTTTACAACACATTGTTGAATACTCATGGCTTGTGCTTGTTTTTTTTTCTATCCTATTGTAAAACAACTAGACTGCTTTATTAATCACAATAAAAGTACTTACCATAAAGCCGTCTATGCAAACGGACCGTGGTTTAGTGCTTTATGGTAAAAGATTCTTAACGTTTTTGGTGAAAATCGCGCGGCCTCACCCGAAAGGGTATTGTTTAGCATATCACTTTTTTTTTAAAAAAAACCCCCCGATTATATGTACCCTGACGGCTAACCTAATCTATTAATACTTCGCGTGGCTTTGTGAGTTGAATAATAATTTTCAAAAATGAGATGAAAAGTAAACAGTGCCAAAGCAATCTAGAGCCCTCTTTCTTCATTTTTTTTCCTTTTGGCGTAGTTGTTGTAGAACGTGCCCGCTGCCCACAAGGACTTGTTGATTCAATGGTAACATGCGGATGACCATAAGTTGGGTCAACAAACCCCGACGAAGGGTCCAATTGCTTAAATGGAGACACTTTTTCAGGGGGACGTCAGTGGGTAACGCAAAATTTGAAAAACTTTAGGAAATACTCTTGCCTGTGACAAACTGCCCCAATAATAAATGTTACCGATATTTTAAATACTCGCTGTGTAAAATGACCAGAAATACGATACTACCTGGAGGAAAGGCAGGCAGCTGGCATATGTCACCAACAATGCTCGGCCGGGAATGGTCATTCCATAAACAGAATAGGACAACCAGGCAAGTTAACTTATCGACCCCCATGAATAATTGTACTCCGCCAGATCCACTTTACGCCTCGCACTTGACTAACAAAAAAAGCAAGAAGGTCAGAAATGTAAAAGAGGGGTGACACTCATATTTGGCGGTTTAGGGATTTACATCCCCACCCTTTTTTACTTGAAAAAAATTAAAGGGGACTCTTCATCCGAGAACATCAGAAACCTAAAAAGAGAGAGGGTGAACTACTACCAACGGACCTACCACCGCTCAGGATTTCCCTTCCATGATAACCCTACATCCTGTCCGTGATGCACCCAGAGTTGAGGATTTATAAAAACCCCACCCATCGCAGTCCATTTTTTCTATCGCTCTGCTTCACCTTACCCGCTATTAGGCCATGCCAATCTTCCTTTACTTACCCTTGACTGGCTTAGTTCAATACTTATTTTTACTACAGTCGTCGACCTTGTATAAAAACCCTGACGTTCCCTGCTTTTTTTTTGACTATTCACTCCTGTCACTGGTTGAGGTACGTCTTTGTAAGTATACAATCGTACGCGACGCTTCCTTTTCCTTCTATTCTTTTATTTAAAATTATTACAGTTGATTATTTCTTCCTTTAATGACCGGTGTACTTTTTATTATCCTTGGTGCCGAACTTAGTTTTTTTTGTTGGCGGGTGTAGTAATCTCTATTCTGAAATAATCACACCATTAATATTTGGTTAGTTCCAAAAAAATTCATGTTACACTTGCTTATTTTGCAATTTATTTGTAAATAGTCTATCGGAAATACTGGGAGTAGCCACGTACACCTATCTACCTATATATATATATATTTCTAGAGTGGTGCATGGTATGAACCAAGTAGAACACTACTACATTATCACTATTCCTACCGGTTTATCTCAGCGCAACTCCTCATAGACCTGTTTTCTGCTTAGCGACGGACTACCCCATCGTTCCCCCGTTCTAACTGGACATGTCTAACCTTCACGTTTCTTCCCACCAGTCTAGCCACGTGAACAATTTCAACCAGACACCGACTACGTACCTGCAGTCCGCCAATATTCCCATGTTTACCAACCACCACCAAAACACCCCACCACCAGCGGGAAGCGTTCCCTTTAGCATGCCCGGCGGTGTCCTTCCCGGATACAATGAATACTACTCTCATCAGCCGAATGGCGTGACGGCGTACCCCAACTCCAACTTAGTGAAGGGTGAGCAATCCCTACCATATCACCCAACTGAGGGCGGTGTTCCCCCCTTCAATAGCTTGGGTGGCTACTCAACGAACCAGTTGCCGTCCACAGACACCAGCAGTATTTCCAGGCATTCCAAGGCGGAAAAGGTCGCCCGTCCGCACAACAGTTTTATTCTGTACCGCAAGGATAAGGCCAAAGAGATTACCCGGGATAACCCCAATATGAACCAAAAGGAAGTGTCCAAGACCATCGGCAAACTGTGGCGCGAGGAAAGCAAGGAAGTCAAAGAGCACTACGCTCGGCTCTCCCAGATTCACAAGGAAGAACATCGGCGCAAACATCCCACATACAAGTACACTCCGCGTAAAGGCCGTAAGCAGCAGCAGGTTCAGCGTAAGCAAAAAGGTCTCGATTCGACTCTCATGGTGCACCCATACGGGTTACTAGCCGGTGGTACAATGGAGTCGACGCCCCTACCGGGCGGTGCCGTCGGGGGCGACCCGAATTTGATGTCTACCACTTCGCCGTACCCTGGCATGGTGAACAATTCGTACCATCTAAACGCCTACCCTCCCCATCTCCAGGCGCTAGTGGGTGCCACCGCTGGCTACCACCGCCAATTCAACGGACGTAGTCAGTCGGTCTGCGCTATTCCCATGTCCAATGACTCGCGGTCCGTCCACGAAGACATCCTCGCCCGGCGTCGAATGTCTTCCAATGACTTGGCCACCGCCCTGGCCAATTCATTACCCGATCGACATGCAACCATGAGTATGAGTCTCTCCCCCGATTCCTCTACCTACAGCCAAGTAATGACCAGCACGCAAGATCACGCAGCCAATCTCGTTCACCCTACAAGTTTTATGCACTATCCACCCTTCTCGCAAGTCTCAAACTTGTACACGACCTTTCCACAATCACTGGCCGACGGTGTCACGCCTGGGGATAAAAGGTCTGATGAAAATTTAAACGAATACATGACCAACTGGACTGACAGTACCGCCCACGGCAACTCCGAGAATGAAATCACGGTGGCGCACCAGATTCCACACCATCGGGACAGTTTCGACTCCCAAACTTCGGGGGTACACAAGAACAATAATAGTCTATCGGACACCTCCACGTTCGATAGCACGGGAATGGAGCATTCCTCGATAACTTCTGAACCCTACAACGTGCCCAACACTCGGTCTCCGCATAGTGATGAGACCAGCAGCGGGTCACCTGCATCATCGTTTCCGTCTTCCGATAATGCCGGTCATTTACTAACGGCCTCTTCTGATGTATCATCCCAGGAGATATACGCTCTACATCAGTACTCAACGGCTGGCTACCCAGCCGCGAATACCATGGTCCCTCAAGCGTATACATATTCATAGGTTACCGAATGCATTCTCCTGCATGCCATCTTTGTATGTCTTTTTTTTCTTCCGATAATTCTTATTCCTTTTTCACCCGGATGTGGATGTGCTCCTGATCATACATCCCCCAGGTCTGTGTATCCTTGTTAGTGTAACCTTGTGGGTTTCCTAGTACTCTATTCCTTATCCCTCCCCCATAACGCTCACCTACCTATTATGGTAGTTCAACTTTAAGTTATTGTCACCGTAAAAGAATGCGACGTGAGGCGAGGATATTTTACTTACTAGCACCTGAATTGACCTGGAGCAAACATCACGCGCCCACTACGTTTGTTGTTTTTCTAGTATACATACACGTTCTCTTTTTTTTTACGCTACTTTACCGATCGGTTTTTGTGTCTGTAAAACATTAGGTATTTTTCCGATTGTATAGTCTGTTTTTTTTTCGTGTACAACAATTATAAGTCCTGGTCGAAAATATTCGAATACAATGAAAATATATATATATATATATAAAGAAAGCATTCGAAGCGCATCGAATCCGAAATTAAACCCTGCATGGGGAAGCTAGTCTTGGGTATTGCCACCAATACCACAGTACACCTTCCTCTTCGTTTTGGCTGCTATCGATATTTCATATTTGGCTTATCATTGAGGTACTTTACCCGTTGCCTTTTTGACGCTCCGAAAGTAACCGATTGCAGGGTTCCTCCGGATATATATTACCCAGTGTAAAAGAATTAAAAGGGTGAAGGTTTTGAAAGGCGACATGAGAAATAGGACCTGGCCCCAGCGACCCCAAGTTGTAACCATACTTTCCACTTTTTCAAGTTCAGCGTGAGTTACCTCTACGGCTATTCCAGTGGGTCTATATGACCGAGTTACGAAATGATTAACGGAGGCGAGCCTGTGATGGGACAACTCCTGGTGCTATGGTAATCCCA
>JAOPJG010000169.1:0-37846 GCA_027478255.1 Dispira simplex | reverse complement strand
TTCCCGGGCTTTGGTGGTTTCACGCTGTAACCGTTCCTGCTGTCGTTGTTCCCAGGTCTGACGTCGACCCTTGGACATGGTGGAACGGTTAGTGGCCTTGCGTGGTTGTTTCCACACCCGGCCCGAGATGCGTCGACCCTGGGTGGGTAACGGATCGTCGTTGGGGGCTACGAGCGAGCTTGTAGGCGTTGTAGTGTTTTCACTCGCAGACATAATGTACAACGACAAAAAGGGGGGCCACTCAAGCCAAACTACGCGATAATACTAGGATATACACGTCAGTCGTGTTGTTAGGTCTCAAAAAAAAAAGTCTACGAAAGAGCTGTAATGCGAGCAATAGCGAGTACAAGCTGAGGCACAAGGCATGTCACTGGGCTCAACTGACCTATTCGAATATTTTATTTTTTTATTATTCGTTGGTTGGTGGTGGACTATAATTTATGTGGGTTTCTTTTTTTTTTCTTTTTTAATGGCAGACGATTAGAATCTGGGAGAATATTTACAGAATCCGTGCATTATTGTTCCCACTCAGACCAGAGCTGATTGGAGGACTGACATTGCGCTGGTTGTCTTGCTTAACATTGTGCTGGGTTGCTTCCTATTCTTCGTTGTACGTTCTCTTATTATTCCCTGTCGATTCCACCAGGAAGTTCGACGTCGTGACGGTTAAAATCACCCACCTAACCTCCAGTCTGTGTCTGTCACGTCGAGTGAACGACTGCTATTATTACCCGGCACTGCTTTACCACCCAGTTTCAACACTTCCCGTGGGTGGACCTGTAACGAATATGAATGTCGATCCCAATACGGTTATGGACGTGGACGACGGCAAGGTAAGCCAATACCTCTACACTTTCCCGTATCCGAAGTTTTGGAAAATACTTGGGTTGTTATTCTCACCTTGCAACGCTGAAGCTGTCCATGACTGACCTACTTTATACGTGTAACATTGACCCAATATGTTGACCACCGTTACTGAAACGTATGACACTCCCCCCCCCACTATCGCACATATAACAGACTGAGGTGACGGACCCTTCACCAGCAGACTGGGATACTACAGGCATCCTGGCCGCTAATCAGGCGATGTTTGCTGATAAACCCATTCGCGTGTATTTAGAAGAAACGGTCCTTCCCGTCCTTCGAGACGGTCTGAAGCAGGTGGTGGCAAAGAGGTAAGTCAGCCTGGGGTTTAAATAGGGAACACTTTGGTGGCTTTTTTTCCTCCCCTTTGGAACTACTACGACTCCTAATCCAATATGACTTGCCCATTCAAAATTTACATAGTCTTGACTGATCCTTGCGATAATGGTTAAATTGATGGAATGAAATCGTACGGTATGATGCAGACCGGCTGACCCTTGTGCTTACCTCGGCCATTTCCTCTTACAGCACCAGCAGGTCACCAAGGAAATCAAACGGGAGTCTGCGGAACCTAGTAACCCAGAGGGTCCCCAACCGTCTTCATGATATACGACGTATTTACTTCGTTCTATCGTACTGTATTCCATTACACTGTTTTTCTCTGTATCGGAATGACATCTTAAAGAAAACAACGTGGTATCCAGTTGACATGGAATAATCCCGGTGCTATTGCAAAATCAGATTTTTTTTTCTCCTCAAGATCTATTATCGATATCAAACGAGTTACAGGCATACGGTACCTTTGCTGAGTCATCCAGGAAGCACTTGCATGCTGAAAAAAAAGTGAAGCATCTATTGCTACCCACCATTCTCTGTTTATGGCATGATCCAGCGCTATTGGACTGACTCCCTGGGCCGGCGTGCGTTGACCAGGGTGATAATCCGGTCGACTTGTTGATCAATGGTCAGTTGGGTAGTGTCAATCTCCACTGCGTCGGACGGCTTGCGTAGTGGGGAATGTTCACGGGTTAAATCGGCCTGATCCCGTGTCTCAAGCTGTTTGGTGAGTTCGTCCAAGGTAGGGATGGGTTTCGTCGGATCTTCCAGTTGGGCCTGGTACGCCAGCTCTTCCAAACGTCGTTGGGCCCGCACTCTGGCCTGAGCCACGAGGTAAATTTTCAGTTCGGCTTGAGGAAACACCGCAGTGCCGATATCCCGTCCGTCGATCACCAGGTCCACGGTGGAATGGGGACGGACAGGATCTTGGGCCAATTGATGTTGAAGGTCTAGGATTACCTGACGTATCAATGGGTTCCTGGCTACTACGGACACGTTCTCGGTGACCCAGGGAGTGCGGATGGTATCAGTGACATCTTGTCCGTCCAGAAAGGTACGAACGGTTAGGCCCATAGGGTTTTGATTAGTCTGGATTTTGATTTGAGCGGCCCGGACGATACGTTCCCAGTCGCGATCTTCTGTGGAACGATGGTGGTGGTCGAGGACCTTGTCCTGCAATAGTCGCAAAGTGATTGCGCGGTAAAGGGAGCCTGTTTGGTTTTATATTCCATATAGCGTAGTTTTTTTCAGGACATGGTTAGTTGTGAAGTATTATTATTATTCCTGTTTCAATTAGACACTTCCCCCCCCATCCCCTATGACAGGGCTCTTCCAGGCATCCATATAGATCCTTTGACCATTGCCTTCTGATAGGTATTACCCTGTAGGCTGGAACCCCAAGATAAAATCATTAAATAATTCAGAAACATGCCGTTGCAACTCATTCCGTATATCTAGTGTTTTATACTCACCTGAGTCCAAGTACTGGAAACCCAACTGGTAGGCCACTCTTTTGGCCGTGGTGCCCAACGAAAACGGTCGTAAGCTATATTACATAATAAAGCTCCGCAGAATGTTTCGATATTAGAGGGACACAACGGCATGACGCCAGATTCTTTCCTAGGAAATGATGTCTATTATCAGAAAAAGTGATAATGTTTTACGCTGTGGTAGAATTGGTCTGTTGTGCTGGTGATAAAATCGAGGTATTGATAATGGCTCTGAGTAAGCACCTTGGCTGGTGGTGATGAGGAAAGCTATTTCTTTTGGCAGAAAGGTGAGAGCTTTAAAAGGGGTGACACATTTTGTGGCACTAATTCCCTATGTGAATTTTGAATAAAAGGTATTTGTCAATACTTCGCTGTTCTCTGTTTCTTTGTCTGGGTCCTGGTGGGACGTCTTTCTTGCCTGTATGCTACACCCGTATCGATGTGGTATGTAGTTCACTCACTAAACCATCACTGAGGGCTCTCTCTCTTCTTTCAGAGGTACTGCTTACATTATCGTTTATCCTGGCTTACGCTCTGTCTACATGCTTCATGCATATTCTATGCGCTTTACTCAATATACTTTTTTTACTCATCATTTATTAGTGGCTACTGTTTATCTAATCCTTAACAGATTCTTTGCAGTGAAGTAATACATGTATAGCTTTGTATTCAACCTAATTTCCGAGGAATATTTTCTGGGCTATGCTATTCTTCTGGTCAAAAATCCTTCATGTTGGGGACCAGCTGATTTCTATATTACCTTTCTTATATAGAATTGAAATATACTTGTTATAACGAATGCAATTACCTGTGGGGTAAAGAGATCTTTAAGGGATGTTAGCCATAATCTATACTAGGCAGCTGGGGAATTCTTCACTGAATAGTGCTTGGGCATCTCAAGTACTGACTCCAGCAACTAAGAAATACCGACAAAACCTTCACTTTTAATTCATTGAAAACATCCGTAAAATAATCAAATTTCCCCTGGAAAAACATTGTGTGGCCAAACTCTGGGTCATTTTTTCGAGTTCAGGGTTTAGTTTCGTGGAAAAATACGGTTAGACAAAGGCCTATATAATTGCAAGTACCTCCCTTCACTGCTATGACAGAATTCAAAGGCATAAAAGGTTATACCGATAGTAATTATTACATCGGAATCTATAATATTGGGAACACTACCAAACTGCCAGTTGTGGAGTGAAAAAGAGGGCATTGGAATTCACCTACCACAGATTTCTCTACCTCCAAGATAGTGTAAAACCTGACCATTTCCAGTAAAACTCAGTTTCTGTGGATACGCTTAGACCTGAGGACATTACTGTACATTTCTAATGTTGTATCTTGGGACTGTTTGTTGTTCCCGCGTCAAGCACAAGCTGGAAGGTGTAGTGGTTGATAATGCCAACGAGATTAAGGTCAAAAATGATGTCATCGATTCTCTCAAATGCAGCATCTTTCACCAACGCTTTGATAAATGACCCAAATAACTTATAGCAAGTATGGTTTTTATAAGATCGACTTGTTCATTTTCTAGTAAGAGAGGCTATGACTTCCTTTTCATAGTCCGATTAAGGCGTGACATTAGACCTGTCCTTGACATGTTGGATGAACGACAATGTGGTAGGCACCTGGATTGTTCCTTGGTATAGGAAGGGGACAATCTTCGCTATGATTCGCTTATGTCATTCCCACACAGGGGTTTTGGCATGTACTGTAGACTGTGCTCTCTGTGAACCAGACAGGCGCCTTGGAATATACTCGGGATATCGTTAATAGAATTATATTATTTTATGTGTACGCTGTGTTTTCTATTACTTTCCCACTTCTGGTGCTCCCGTTTTTATCACTCACTTTAATTTTTACCACTGCCACTTTCTCTATTAAGCTTTTGTCGAATAACTCTACAGATAATATTTACCTCCACTCATTCTAATGCTTTTAACCCATGTCTCAACCACCTTCTCCCAAGTCGGCTGCAAATCCGTCTTCGAAACGACGGCACCGACTTCCTCTGTCCTTATCCAGAGGTGCCTTGGTGACCAACTTGACAGAACTACTTGATACCCGAATGTTGGTGACATCTAAAAGTACCAGTTCCTTAAAACAGGCAGTCACCACCAGTGCTACGGATGATACACCCCTCCTTTCTTTGTCGGCCTCCCCGGCTTCCCAATCCGCTTCTACGGATTCGGAACGTTCGGCTTCGTCTAATGGGCAGGAAAAAATTCACCGTTCTCGTACTAGGAAACTGGTTACCAGGTTACAGGCCCAAGGTTCCAGTCTGTCTGAGAAATTGTTACGGGTCTCACCGCGAGCTTCGTGGCAGGTGTCGCCTCAATCGATTGCCCAGCAGGACAATGTTACCGGTAAAGGTGAAATATACCCTAGAACGCCCATGGGTAATGTCCCCACCTTTCCTCATCTCAGTGTCGCCACCAAGGGCAAACGGAATTGGCGTGTCCCTAGTCATCACGCTATGGACCGTTCCACCAGTTCCGTCGATATATACACGCAGCTGCACCAACGGTATCCTGAGCTAGACCGGGCCTTTGTGCAAAGTTATTTACAGGCCTTTAGACAGGACGGACTTGCAACTTTGGCCCATATCGAGGATTTGATGGAGGCACGAGATGGTATTGTGGTGCCTGTGGACCCGCTGGTTAGTCTTCGGGGTGCGGTTAATTCCAAGGGCACGTCGTGTTATATCGACAGTCTTTTGTTTGCCTTGTTCGCCCGCCAGACCGTATTTGATGGGCTACTCTTTCCTCGGGAAGATGCCCCTCCACAGGTGCTCGAGTTGCAAACCGCCTGTCGACTCTTCATAAATCAACTACGACGGGGGAAATTGGTACATCCCGTAACGGTGGAAACGCTGCGGACACAATTGGTGGCGTGCGGGTGGCCTCAGGGGGAAGTGGCCACACAAGGGGTATCCAAGGAACCCTTACCTGTGTCCGCCACTCGCACCACTCAGGAAGATGCCGGTGAACTTTTTCTCTTCCTTACCGACACTTTGGGACTCCCCTTTCTACCATTTGAGGTGCGCTTACATCATGGAGCCGATAATACCGACGATGATGAACGATTCGTAGCGGAACGGGTATTACAATTGGCTATACCCGAAGACCCTGAATTCATACTATCTCACACAAAGCGTGCTGTCTCTGAGTCTGAGGGTGTTCAAGGACGAACGGAACCATCCGCATCGCGTGCGGGATCGTTGGGAAACGTATGGGACGATATCCTACCACCAAATGCTGACCCGTCCCCTACTTGTGATACCACACCACTTCACTTGAAAGATCTACTCGTACATCATTTCTATAATACCCGCATTACGGGGATTGAACGTCCACTGAAGCACAAGGAAGTTGAAAGTACGGTATTCCAAACGGATGCCTGGTCCATGTTGGAACTATTTCCATTTTACGGGCCTCAGAATGAGTTAGGGGATATGGTACCCGCATCCGCGGCCATTTTTCCCGAGGATACGCTCGTGTTACCCCTTATGCTCAAACGTTATCGGATGGGCCCTACAGGTGAAATTACCAAAATACGTCAGCCTATTGTCATTCCGCATACCATTGATTTTACTGCGTTTGTTAATCCCACGGGGGATGCTTCTCCGTTTCTTTGCGATTGCCCGAACTCGGCCGATTCGGGGCATGGACCTCCTTTGCCTTTAAATTCACCGTCTTCCCTCACAGAAGGTACCACACCTTCGAGAATGGCAAGTCATATCCGCAGTAATTCGGCTACACTACCTACATCCGATACTCGCCCACAATACCATTTGATGCTCAAGGCGGCTGTTTGTCACCTAGGTTTGACCCCGACATCGGGTCACTACGTTACGTATGTTGCTCAAGATGCCTTGAGTGATGAGCATTCCTCATCACGACAGCCGTCTCCTCTGACGGGACCCATTTCTCCTCCGACACACCCCACGAAATCAGGCCAGGGTACCGCTTCAACCCCACGTAAAGGGTCAATTCTCCACAATTTACAAGTCTTGTCCATTCCTGCTGCTACCCTGGCCACGACTCATCCAGACACACCCGAAGAGACCGCTACGCTAACCAATCCCACGGGCACCGTTACCCCCAGTGCCGATTCGGCAGTAGTTACTTCGGAGCAGCCTGTTCCCCCATTGAACACCACCATTCCACCATCCACCGCTCTTCCTCTGCATCTTGACATACCAACTGCACAAATCACCTCGAACACATCGGCACATTCACTACCTTCCACTGACACTTGGCTCCGCTTCGATGACCTGAGCTCCGACTACAGCCGAGTGCAAAGTTACAGCTCGTTAAAAAATACTACGGCTTGTTTCAAAGATATGGCGGATAATGCCTATCTGTTATTCTATCAATTGTACACTACCCCGGCTTCTCAAACTTCCCAAGTGGATGCGGATCGGGAAACGGCTTTGCAACTTCAGCACGATTACTCTACTGGCACTTCGTGATGATTTTCAGAGAGTCTCTGTTATTTTGTTCTACTTCTATCATTCGTGTCAATTTTTCGATGAAAGGTGACGAAAGAGGCCTTTTCATCAGTAAACAGGTACGGTTTTCTACTGGGATATGCCTCATTTTGCATGAATATGAAATTGCATCAATTTTTTTTTCGGGTTCAACGACTGTAACAAAATCTTTGTATATATCAGTACATAATAAATGGCTATTATGCCAGTATAGACATTATTTCACCAACAAGCAACTAAAAACAAACTTTTAATGATTGCAATGGTTTGCTAAATATATATGGCTTTCAATGTATAGAAAAAAAACGACAAATTGAGGTAAAACTGAAAAAAAGGGATATAGAAAAGGCATAAAAAACTTATCCTCGAGGAAGTTAACAATAGGTTACTAAAAAAACAAGTACGCCGGAATCCTTTAGCAATAATAATTTACGCCCAGAGGCAAGTTCATCCCAAGGCCACCGGGTAGGTGAGGTGGAAGGTCGAAAATCGTGAACCTCGGACAAAACCATTATGTTAAAGCTTGTTTTTCTCAGCGTATTCTTTGGCCACCTCCTTGACGGGTCTACCCAGGTCATCGGGCCAGTCATACGCCTGCTGACGACGCTTATAGCCATACTTTTGCAAAAAGTCATCGGCGCCTTCGGGTCCTCGACTACCATAGGCGTAGGGTTTAGGTTGAACATTTTTACGTTCCAATTCGTGCAACAAAGGGGTAAAAATTTCCCACGCCGCAGTTAACTCGTCCTCGCGCAAAAAGTGGCTCTGATCACCGTTGAGGATTTCCAATAAGAGGGCTTCGTAAGCTTCAGGTATTTTGGCGTTGGAGTAACGACGACGGTAGGAAAGATCCAGTTCGGAAATGACGGGCTCAGAAAAAAGGCCTGGTCGCTTATTCATAATTTTCAGGTATACCGCTTCAGTGGGACCTACCCGGGCGATCAGCTCGTTGCGGGAAATGTGTTGGTAATGCGGTTCGGGTACGTCTTTGAACTGCACCCGTACTTCCACTTTAGCCTCGTCCATGGCTTTTCCGGCCTTCATGATGATAGGCACTCCACGCCAGCGGTCATTGTTGATAAACAAGACTAAACTAGCATAGGTCGGAGTGATGGACCCTTCGGGGACGGTGTCGTCATCAGTGTAACCGGGTTCGGACCCATCCGTACTGCGCACGTATTGTCCCAGGATTACGTCTTCGATCTTGATGGGCGGGATATGGCGGAGGAGGTCGGCTTTGGCGGTACGCACATCATCCGCGTGCAAACTGGCGGGTTTTTCCATGGCCATGACGCATAACATCTGGATCATATGGTTCTGCATCACGTCACGGATTACCCCGTATTCGTCAAAGTAACCACCCCGACCTTGAGTACCAAAGGCCTCTTTAAAAGTGAGTTGCACATTATCAATGTACTTGTGGTTCCACACCGCCTCGAAAAAAATGTTGGCAAAACGGATAATGGGCATGTTCTTCACCATTTCTTTCCCCAGGTAGTGGTCGATACGGTAAATCTCTTCCTCTTTGAACAGACTCGAGAATTCGCCCAAAAACTGGCGGCACGAGGCCAGATCCCTTCCGAACGGCTTTTCAATCACGATACGGTTCTTAACGTTGGGATCATAGGCACCGGCCTTGATGCTTCTGGCCACCGAGACAAACACGCTGGGAGGGGTAGCCATATAAAACACCCGAATGTGATCGCGATTACCCTTGCCGTGTAGCCCTTTTTCCAACTCACGCTCGTGGTCCTGGATGAGACCGTGCAAACGTTCGAAACCTTCTTGACTGTCGTATTGACCATTGATGTATTCGCACAGAGCGAGGAACTGTTGCAACTGATCCTGGGGGGCGGTCTTCAACTTTTCCGAAGTAATACGCTTGCGGAAATCCTCGCGGGACAATTCGCTACGTGCATAACCGATGATTCGGACGCGTTCAGGGAGTAGCCCATTGCGGAAGAGACCGAACAGCGCCGGAAAGGTCTTCTTTTTGGCCAAATCTCCTGATGCACCGATCACTATATACGTGGGCGTATCCGTGGGTAAACCAAAGGAGCAATGTAATTCGATACTGGCACACGCTACAGTTAGTGTCCAGCCAGCAAGGGGCAACAGATATTATAAAATAAAGAGCCACTGATTTCATGGGATATGTGAAGGGGAGTCTATGCCTCTACTTACCCACAATCACGGCACTGGCCACGTGGTGGCAAGGGTTATCATCAGGAGTAGCGGGCCGCGAAGACATTACACTGGTCTCGGTAGATATGGTGACAGGTCAAGATGGGTGCACGAAGGAGATACGGTAACAATGGCCAATCAATTTATGCATAAAGGGGGGGGGGTAACAATGATATAGTACTGAGGGCGTTAGCTGTAGTTTTACGCTTAGCGTGGGAGCAAAGACGGCTCTTTGAATTGCGTATAATAGTTTAAAATCCCATTTTTAAACAAAACATGAGCATGTTTCAGGTTATACCGGCTATAATTTATGTCGTGGAGAAGCTCGCTTGTACAGGCCAGAAAGGTATGTTTGTGGTGCTTCCGGCGACGCTAAGTGAAGAAAAGAAATCCGTATCCCTGTTGTGGTCCACGGACGTTTGGATGTAATTCTCAAGGGTAACCGTCACCGCAGGGCTTTCCACCTTTGGCCACAGCCCAGTCGAATCGGCAAGACTAGTCATGTAATGCAAAGTCGTACGTTATAACCTGGTGATTCTCGACAATGTGACTGGCAGTAAAAATGAGGTTGGTAAATATCAAAGAAACTTACCTAGAATGTAAAGTGCGATACTAGCCGGTCAATCGAATTCGTGTACGATAACAAATATGAACTTTACTTAAGCAGAACCACCAAGTAATGCGTAAACAGGAAAACAAAAGGAAACAACAGGACACAAGCCACAGAATTTCAGAAAGGTTTAACAGAGAGATATTGAAACCTAAAGCGAAACAGAAACCTGAATAAGAAACAAAGGGGAGGGTGCAGCGGGCGAGCCGTATACTTTATTACTATTCCGCCTGTGACGTTACGTACATTTTTCAAGCTCAGCAGACTGTGGGATATACGCAAAAAGAGAGAGAAAGTGTCGAAAAATTACCCTGTTTTTGCCTCCTGCTCAGCCCACGCCCAGCGGCCCAATAACGACGAGATGATCTCTTGACTCTAAATTTTGACTAGCGGCAACAACTATGTTTCAGTCTATACTTTTTTTGCTTGATCTTATCGCTGTGAATGTGGCGAATCGAGCAAACTAATTTCCCATCGGCTTAATCAGCCCAGTCTGAAGGGGTAATTATGGGGATTAAGCAAGTTTTCCTTGAGGATTTCGTGGCTTATATGCTCTACATTGTTACGCCTAATATGGTCCTTCCCTCCTACTGAGGAGATCAATTCAATACGTGATTCACTCTACGTTCATATTGACCAATCATCATGCCTCAGGCCATTCATAAGGTACCATCTGTTGGTGTAGCAATCTTAGACAGTCCTCTATATCTGTCTTCGAAGTAAGGTCTCTGGTAGAATGACACTGGCAAAAGTTGATGACGCATCCAGTGGGTTTAAAGGGGTTTTCCACTCGACATTCTTTCTGGTATCACGTGTACCAACATCCATACTGTCGCTGTGTTGAAGGCCCCAGACGCCACTGATCCCACGACAAAATAAGCAGGTTTCTGAACCCCTTGCTGATTGAGTATCAGCACGAGTGAGCATACACCACTGCAAAGCTGTAAAAGTATTCGCTCGCTTCATTTACAGCACACTGCGTACCCCCTCCTCAACACGAAAATCAGAACGAGTGTGTTCTAAAGTCCACCAAAGCCTGTACGATTACCCAAAAATTAAGCAAAAAAAATATATTTATTCGAATTTTGCTGGATAAAACAGATGTGGTAATAACACAAGCGTACAAATTACAAGGAAATGCTGAGTCTGGTAGCAATAGCGAAACATTGATTTATCTAGAAATAAATAAAAAAGATGACGATGAAGAAGATGAGACAAGAATACAGTAAATATTGGAGCACACATACCCTTTCACATCCTTTAAATCTCAATGATGCTTAAACGACAGGATATGAGTACGGTATTGCTTGAGCGTGGATTTCAACTCCCGAAAGGGCATTTGTAACAAATAGTGTATTTCATAGGTGCTATGTTTTCCGTCCAAGTACTTGTACAGATCATGGAATCTAAGTTTCCGTCCAGAATATTTATCATCGATATCCCGGAGCCATTCCTCAAGATTGACCGGGGATGGCGAACTGTCCGGAGTCTCCTGGTCAGAAGGGCGGGCAACCTCAGAGGTGGAGTCTTGCTTTGTAGGGGTCTCCGCAACAGATGGGGGCTGGTCCCAGGGAAACACGGGTTTGATGTGTGAAGGAGTTTTGGCGTAGACGTAGGTATGGATCTCCGTGACCAGGTCGTGCGATAATAGAAATTCCAACGCTCCAAAGTACATGATACGGTCGGCGTTATCCCGATTTTGGATATGTTTAAAGTAACTTTTTGGGGTAGAAAACGAGGCCAGAAAGTCCACCAGGTCGATTTTCGGGAACCGTCGCGAAAATTCGGCATTATAACTGCCCAATTGCGACAGATCGGCGTTGGGGGACACGATGTACTCGCAACCCAACTTAGGCTTATTGATAACTTTGCACTTGTTCCAATAAATCATGTGGGCTGCTAAGCGGTACATTTGGGCTAACGAACAGTCAATCACACTGTGGAGATCACCCAGAGCTCGACGGTTGGGCAACTCACTAATCAGTAGTGCAATGGTTAGGTTCGCGTCGGGTGGTAACGACTGCAGCATTTGTTTGGGTTCTTCCAAGGGTAAAAGGATCTGGTGAGGTTGGATATAAGGGTAGGATGCCAGTCGGTGTTTCAATTCTTCATCAGGCATTTCCTGCCACACGTTTTCCTTGAGTTTGGGCACCTGGAGTGTGATGTGAAAGCGGTCGTCAATGGCCAACGGAATCGTCCAGCCGTAACACACAGCGTCGTACACTTGTACAATGGTGCGCGCCAAAGAACTTTGGGCGTAGGCCATCTCTTGCCATTCCCGGTACGTAGCTCCGTTGGCAGTGGCCGATTCCAACACACCCATGAGGACGTGCAGTTCGTTTGTAACATAATGCCGAACCTTTTGGGCGAATTTTAACACCGTACAGAGTTTAGCAATGACATGGTCATAAATAAGGTTGACTTCCTTGTTGTGGTTGGGTGCGGACATATCTAATACGAACATCATGTGGAACATGGTCGCTTGGTATTGATTCGAAGGCATGGTGACCTTGTTTTCCCCTTCTGAATCCGAAGAATCGTAATCAAACAGGTAGGGAAATGATGTTGCGGATTGATTGGGTGATTTCCGGTTAGAAAGACCGGTAGCGCTCGGTCTGCGTCGGGATTTCCCCGTGTCTGTTTTCGATGGGGCACCATGCGTTCTATGACGGAAGCGGGCACATAAGGCATGATTCGGTAACAGGCTGCTACTGTCGACGGTACACGAATTACCGGTAACTTGAACCTCGTCGTCCGTATCCACCTTTTGATGAAATAACAAGGGCTGACCCAGAAAAAGTAGGTCATCAACCAGAAACTGGAACCGCTGGTTACACAGGGCGGCCGTACGGGCGATAAACGTCAGAATTACCTTGTTACTGAGCGGTAGTCCCGAATGGGTGGACCAGTTCTCGGTGGACATCCGCAACGCTGCTTCCCCCGGGTCCACTGGCGCGGGTTCCGGAATGGTAGAGGCGCCTTCCACCAAGGAGTGGTAGTCCAAGCCCGGTGAATAATATTGGAGACCACGCAGTTCGTCTGTAAAGGCGTATCCCGTGTTGGGTATAGAGGAAGGATGGTCCCGTTCTCGGGGACGTACTTGGTCGTTGGAGAGAATATACCCGACGGGTCGGTCGGTGACGAGTTCGGTGGGATGGCGGGTGTAGTGGTCTGACCTCGTTGTCGTTCCGCCGGTGGGCAATTGTGTTCCAGGTGGGCATGACGAAGGGGTTGAAGCAGTACGGTTGTGGCAGCGTTTTTGTTGTAATGGATCGAGTGGATATCGAAATACGACTTGACGTTCACGGCTGGATTCCGTGATTAGCACCACGGAAAGTAGGTTGGGCATGGTCGTTAAGGCTAAAGAAGGGGACGAGACGTGGGTTAAGAATGGTACAACTAAACCTAAACAGAATCACAAAGACAAGCACAACACCATAGAGAAAGGAGAAGCAGAACAACCCAATATCAACGAGGAAGTTGCTAACAATTGTAAGGAAATGAATTATTGACCCACCTCGCTGGGAAATGGTTAGATTTTACAGATATGAGTGAGCCTGCGCGTTACCTTTCTACATGAACTGAACAGCGTATGTGTGAGGGTGAAGGTCGAAGTAGTTGGAGCATATAAACCGATTTGGGGCTGCGACGCGACCTATTTTTTCCGGTTGTTATGAATAACTTTTCTACTCTCACACTTTGATTAGCTTTGATTCACGGCTTGGCTTGTTGGTGTATGTTCTCTTAAATCACTACGCTCACGTTTACTACCCTTTACCGCATACGCTTACGGCTAATAGCAGCGGTGCACCGTGGATAGACTGATTTATTATTACCGGACTTGCTACAGATGACCTACATCCTACCCACATACTTACTACTGCACGTAGAGGTCGTTTCTTCTTCTTTTTTTTATTTAGCCTGACAATTTCCTTCTAATATTGTCAGTTTAACTGATTCTGGGTTTGCAAACCAGTGTTTTTTTTCCGCGTGTTTCTTCGCAAGCATAGCCCAGCACGCTAACCCCGACGCGGTTGATAATTGGCGATATTGATCCTGTACAGCGTTACCGTCGTCCGTCATGATCGTCACCAAACCCGGCTGGGTTCAGCATGAAGACGACAAGGGAAAAAAGACCACCCTTTTCTCACTTTCTCTGCACCCGGACGGTAGCCGGCTAGCCACAGGCGGATTGGATAACAAGGTGAAAATATGGAACGTGGCTCCGATGCTCCATTCCGAAGCGGAACTAGATCCTAACGTGCCCAAACTTTTGGCCACCATGGGTCTGCATAACGGAACCGTCATGTGCGTGGCGTTTTCCAACGGCACGGGTCAGTATTTGGCCTCAGGTTCCGACGATAATATTGTTCTAATCTGGGAATGTGACATGTCCAACTCGGGATCATTTGGTAATTTGGGTAGCCACAACGTGGAAAATTGGAAAGCGGTACGTCGTTTGGTGGGTCATGAATCCGACGTCACTGACTTGGCATGGTCCCCTGAGAATACCTATTTGGCGTCCTGCGGGCTGGATCGGAAAATTTTTATCTGGGATGGCCAAACTTTTGAACGTCTCCGATGTTTAACCGCCCACCAGGGTTTTGTCAAGGGACTCACTTGGGATCCCGTGGGAAAATACTTGGCTTCCCAAGCCGATGATCATACCCTCAACATTTGGAAAACTAGCGATTGGTCCCTCGAAGCCCAGGTCAAGGAACCCTTTGAAGATTCCGCTAATAGTACCTTTTACAGCCGACCCAGTTGGTCTCCGGACGGATCGTATGTGGCCGCGGCCAATGCCGCCGAGAAAGATGTGCCCATTGCTTCGATTATAAGGAGGGATCGATGGAAGAATGAAATTTCGTTGGTGGGACATAGAGACCCGGTAGAGGTGGTACGCTTTAACCCCGTGCTGTTCTGGCAGGTCGAACCCAATGACGATGGCACTACTACCAAGGACAAGGACGACTCCCAGCTGACGTGCGTATGCGCCGTAGCCAGTCAGGATTGTAGCATTTCGATTTGGAGCACTTGTGATCCTCGGGCCGTTTCGGTGACCGAAGAAATATTCGAACATAATATCATGGACATGGACTGGAGTTCTGACGGTATGAACTTATTTGCGTGTTCGTTCGACGGTACTATCGCTGTCATTCAACTGAATGAATCGGAGATGGGTCAACCCATCAGTTTGGACAAAAAATTTCAGCTGCTGACCAAGCATGGTTACAAGCAGAAAAAAGTGGTCATGGCGGAAACTCCCGTTCAGTTACAACTGGAGGAGGAGTACGCCATGGCCAGTAAACAGGCCGCCCCTTTGATGTCATCCACTACCACTACGACAGATCCTACCCTGGACACGGCTCTCCCAGTCCCACAAGAACCGGCACTATCGGCTACAGCCGAACTCAATATTCCTCCAGCACCTGTCCCTGCACCGGCCGAGGCCCCGCTGAGTAACTCACCAACTCCTGCCCCTCAGAAGATGACCATCACCAAGGATGGTCGGAAACGTATCCAACCCATGTTCCTTCGCACTCTTACCACCCCGGCTACCCCTAAAACTCAACCCCACCGGACCTACCCAGGAGGTGAAGGGTCACTTCTTCGTGGTACCCCCGCCAAGGGACCCCATGCTCTTTTCTCTTCATTGACTAACGGAGGTGAACACACGCTGGTCAATATTCCGGGTATCACCATGGATGG
Organism: Dispira simplex; assembly: GCA_027478255.1. NCBI lineage: Eukaryota > Fungi > Kickxellomycota > Dimargaritomycetes > Dimargaritales > Dimargaritaceae > Dispira > Dispira simplex. The sequence goes on along the minus strand of JAOPJG010000169.1, from coordinate 22,161 downwards.
ACCCGTACAACAGGTATCGGCCACTCGCACTATGCCTCTGGAGGCGGTGACCACAGGCAATAAACGCAAAGCAACCACCCCAGGGGAAACCGCTTTGCCCGCTTCCAAACGCAATGGAGCCGTCGGTGACACATCCATCAAGTCGACCAACAAGACCACCAACGGGTCGACGGATAAACACGCATCTGGTACACCTTCCACCTCCCGTCGGAATTACTCCGTAGTCAATTCTCAGGTATACGCCAATTCACAAATTTGCCTGTCGGTCCCCCGGATCCAAGCCAAGCTTACAAAACACCTGGCACGCGAAAGCCATATCATTCTGACGGCCCATAATGATTTACAGGGCAAATCCCTGTCGTCAGTGGAGTACGCCCAAAACACTACGGTGCAGTGGACAACGTTGGTGTCGTCCTACGTGTTACTCTTAACGGGTAACGAGTGGTACACCATGGTGGCCTGTGACGATGGGGCCCTCCATGTGTTTAGTCCCGCCGGTCGACGTCTGTTTCCCGGGTTGGTCTTGGAGGCACCAGTATCATTTATGGATTGCTATGAATCGTTTTTCCTATGCTTGACGTCGGTGGGGTTACTCTACGTTTGGGATCTGAAACGGGAGGAAGCCATCCTGGCAGGAGTTTCGGTAGGCCCTGTGTTGGACCTGGCCACTACCCCAGCCGAGGCCAACACAAGTACCACTACGATTGCCTCGGCCTATGTGCGTCCCGGCGGAGTGGCCATTTTGATCACGTCCAACGGCCAGGCGTACATGTATAACCTCAAAATGAAAGTATGGATGAAGGTGGTGGACCGATGGTTCAGTAGTTCCGACTATATCTTGGCCTCATTGACACCCCCGCCCACCGTTGCCCTGGCCCAGTCCCGGGGGGTCCTTTCCGCGTTACAAACTGCCGCTACTAGGGTGGGTGATTTGAACCACGGGGATGGTTTCCTCAGCCCCGATTCCCTGGTATCCACCTTCCGGAAAATGGACGAAACTCAACGCAAAATGGTCACTATGGACCATTTAGAACACCAAATGGTGTCCAGTCAGCATCTCAACTCGCCCAACGAATTTCGGTACTGGTTGTGTTGCTACGCCAAACGTCTGGCGGATGAAAATGCCCAAGAACGGGTCACCGAGCTTTGCAATTGGTTACTCGGACCGCTCTATTATGCGATAAGCACCGGCGCCGATCAGAAACCCACATGGAATGCCACCGTATTGGGCTTTCCCAAGCGGGGTTTACTGAAGGAAGTGTTGAAAATTTTGGGAACGAACCGGCAATTGCAACGGATAACCAAACAATATCACGAGTCGTTGGAAAATCTTAAACGGCAGTAACCCTCGTATACGTGGTGATAATTGCAATATCCATTGGGCTAGGATCACTCCTTCATTTTACACAATAACCGTCTCTTGAGGTGATGTTTTTTTTTCAACGCTTGCCAGGGTTTGCTGTTTAATATCCATGTCCCATTACTAAATGTGATCAATAGGTTGACCCATCGACTAGTACTCTTTTGTAAAACTTATGTTTACTTTACTTTCATAAATAAACGAAACGCATATTGCCTTTAAGCCAGAAAATCCATGTGGGAAAAGGGTTAATGGTTACAAAGACACACACACACACACACCTATCTAAACTTAATTTATGATATACAGACACATCCATTCGTAACGGACCAATTTCGATGCCTAATGACCCAGTACTTTACGCCGGCTTTCTTGGCGGGAGGTGCCACTAACATATTATTACACTCACATTTCATGGCTTTTTAATTGCGAGGTGGCGCATTTGGGGTAGTATTTGGCTTGGGTTAGGCTGTACACTCCATGCTGTTGAGTTGTACAGGGCTGATTTTCCTCTTTTCCCGCTAACGTTAGTTTGATACGATAGGAATGGCTATCAACCGCCAGTAAGTGAATTGCTTCAACGGAGGGATGGTGAGGGAAACCGCAAGGACAAATAGGAAAAAACTTTAATTATTTACCTGCGGTGAATATTATGGAGGGGGCGGTAGGGTATTGAATTGGCCAGCATTCGCCCTGTTTTCGTAGCTATTAGCAATGGAATGGTGGCTTATATCTTAACGACATATAAATCGTGTTATCATGTACTAATATGTTTAGGACGAGGCCATTCCAAGCCCAACACTGGTAAAGAACTACGCTGTCACCCTTGGTTGTGTTTTCAGCAAGAAATCCTAGTACCTGAAGGCATAGCGACAAAAGCCGAAGGCATCATGTGACCTTGCCCTCAAAGAAAAATAAAAAAAGAACCAATATGGCCATGGAATTACCTGAGAAGCCAATGGCGTGTGGGTGTGCTTTTCTTCACTTAGGCCAGTGAAGAGCTAACAAAAGTGCTGAAAAAATTGGTATGCGCATTTCATGACCAAAAAAAAAAAAAGTTTGAAATTTACTAGGGACACCTTTGAATTTTAATGCACATGCATGTGCAGGTTTTCCTTATTTACAATTTTATTATAGTTGTATATTTGTATCGTTATTTCTGAGCAATTATCTATCTAACGTCACTTAAATTTTATTCTATTTTTACTCGATCATAACTAGAGCAAATACGCAATGCCGTTGCAGTATTTCACACCGGGTTTAGCTGGTCGACAATGGACCACGTTACTCGGTCGTTCGTTGGAATTTGGACCCGTGTCACGTATACATAATTCCACAATGCTTTCACCTCGTACGACAACGCCGTTGAACAGGTCCACTTCACTATCCACATTGGGTAAACCCGCCATACATAGCCAGGATCTGTGCACTAGGTTTACTCTTCACACTAATCAAAATTCATCCTCTGGGCTTTCTACAAGTACTAATACTCAGTGGATATCAAAACGGTTTTACAAAGCTCGCCTAGTTGTACACAGTAAATACCAAAGAAAACCCAAGAAAGGTGACAAAAGAACACCAGAAGAAAAGCTAAAGAAGCAGCATAAACAAGTAGCGTCACTGCGGGCGAAATCGACGGAGCCCACTACGAAACAATTGGATCAACCCGAATTAGTGGGACCGGAACGGGTAGCCAAGTTATACGCCATGCTTGAGAACAAGGAATTGGAATACGGCGAACCGATGGTATCGGACGAGACCTTGTCATTGGAGAATCACCGTGCTCAAGCATTGGAGGCTCCGAAAAAAGCCGGACCTGAAGGTGCCGACCGATTGTCGGATGAGTTACTAGCGAAACCGCAATATTTGGACACCCGGGCCAGTCATCTCACCCAAAGGACTGACCTCTCGGTGGATGACGCGTTGAAAGCCGGGCTGTTACCGGGTATCGACACCAAGGGTAGCATTCCTACCGCCGAGTTTTTACGGGACGTCACGGTAACTCCTACCCTGACGCGATCCGCACCTTCTCGCCCTTCCCAAAGTCGTGATACGCACGCGTTGTCCCCGATAGGAGAATCGGCATCCATGTATAACGCCAATTTATCGGTCAAACGGTTTAACCAAGTGTTGTACGCTAATGCCCTGGCGGGACGACCCGAAGAAGCAGAGAAGGTACTCGACCTCATGAAGGAATATGGGATGGTTCCGGATGCTCGTTGTTATTTCCATTTGATGGACGCCTACGCTAATCGGAATAACCTGCGCGGGGTAATCGCTACTCTGCGGCGTGCGGAACAGGCCGAACTTCCCTTGGGGATCCACTGTTATGGCGTGCTAATCAAGTCCTATGTACGGGCGCTGCGCTTGGAAGACGCCTTGGCGGTGTACGACATTCTCAAGAAACGGGGAATTAGACCTACCCAACCTATTTACACCCAGTTGATCAAGGCGTGTTTGGATGTCGGACACTTTGACCGTTCCTGGGAAATCTTTGAACACATGCGTTACGAAGTCAGCCAACCGGACGAGGTGGTCTTTTCCCTCATGATCCACGCCTGCGCTAAACGTAGCCAGGTGGAAAAGGCCATTAACCTGTTTGAAGAAATGATTGAAGTAGGTCTATCAGTTACGGATGTCACCTTCAATACCCTAATTAGTGCCTGTGCGAGGAATCCCACTTATTACCAAACCAGTCTACGGTTGGTCGACCAAATGTCCCAGCACGGTATTGCCCCCGATAACTATACTTTTACCACCCTGATTCTCGCGTGTGCCGTGGCCAGGGATTTCAATCGGGCGCGTTCTCTCTTTTTACAAATGGCGGCCGGAGCTGCCGAGCAGGGTACTATGCATCTCAGTCCGAACTTCTTAACCTACAAGAATTTATTCCTGGCTTATACTAACGCCTTTGAACCCGTGGTATCCCGTCAACTTCGTCGCCAATTAGACATGATCGAGAGTCGTCGGGCGCGGAATTTACCCTGCAGTCTACGGTTACCCGCTGATTTACAAAGTTTGGTAAAACGACCAGTATCCAATTTTGCAAGTTTAGACGCTAATTCGTTACCGACCGGGCAGGATACTTCCACCGCAGTTGTCAGTGCGGGACGGACCAGTACAAGTGCAGTAACTGCCGTTCCCGAAGAGGAACGTGCCCAGACACTGTGGTCCCGACTCAAATCAATCGGGTTAAACCAACCCCTTAATTCCCGTGCCCAAGTCCTTCGAGAAGCAGAAGAGGTATTCCAACTCATGATGCAACTACCCCCCGTACCCTCCACTGATTTACCCATCACTGCGCCTAACCCATCGTCCACTGGTGTACAAACGGCCTCGCCTTACCAATATTCGACCAAACTGCTAAACACGTTCCTGGATATGTATGCCCAGTATGGCCAAGTAGAGCAAGCCTTTAGCCTGGTGGAACACACATACCCCCAGCTGGGAATAACCCCCAATGGATGGACGTACAAGACTCTACTGATGTTATGTTCTCGAGAACACCATTTCGAACGTGGCCAGACTATTTGGAAACAGTATCAGCAGTGGGCTCAAGAACACGAAGACTCGTTGAACCAACCGGTACCGATCGAGGGCGCTACCCCCTTGGCGCCAGGTCAAACATTATCCCTAGAACAACAGCTTAACGTGAGGTCGGCATTGGAAAAACGGGTGGAACGCGAGCGGGTTGGACGGGGTGCCAAAGACGAACTGCGCACTTACCAATTTATGATTGATGTATTTGCCAAACAAAACAATTTGGCGGCCGCCGTGCAACTTGTCAAGGATTTAGTGGAGATCCCGTACCACGAACACCGGCCCCCGCTTACCCGGTTTAAAATTTTGTACGATAAAACCATTGCTCTGGGAGACATTGGCTTACGAGGGGAACTGCTGCGTCTGTGTCCACCTGAAGACAAGACCGTGCGGTACACGTTGGCACGCAAATGGGGTAGTAAAGTGCCGTGGGATGTAGGTCTTACCAAACGACAAGTACTGATTGAACAGAGTGAAGGCGATTGGACGTAAAGGGATTGAAAGTGTTGTTGGCATTTGGTATAGAAATTAATAAACATATGTAAGTACTGCATTTCCTCTAGATTCACTGTTGAGTTCACCAGTATATGTTCAGAAACGAGAATTGAAGTGATGCTGTCTCCTCTGAGTTTCTCCTGAAGAACAACACGTAAAATTAAGACAGCATCAACACCGTTTAGTTCTACAAAACGAAACTGATTACTTAAATAGCTTTTTTTTTCTTTTTTTTTAAAGTGAGAGGGGAAAGGAGAGAGAAAGACAACCACGAGGATCACCTTTCTTCTCCCACTAACAAAAATTATCCGGTCGAATAACCCGAAGGCATTCGCAGAAAAGGCCCTAGGCGGCGTGCAATGCCCAGGTCCTTCCCTGAATGAACCGCCTACTTGATCACGGTCCATCCCCGGCAGGTAAGTAAAGAATCTAGATGTTGCTAGGCCCGGCGTACTTTATAGTCTGTGCGAATCACCTGTTGTTGTTTACTCAAATTGTGGGATAAATTATATCCATGGATGGGACCCGTTCAGGTTTTCGGGAGTGTGTAAAATGCTAGAAGGAAAAGGAGCCATTCGGTTTGTCACAACTACTATGTGTTTTTCCCATGATGTCTACAGTAAATTAGTTATCCCTCACATTCTAGGACTAGCCAATGGACAGGCTAGGCATGACGTATGGGTAATTTCTATATTTTGATTTTTTTTCAATATAACCAAGCATTCCATTGTTTTACCACACAGGTGTTTTCCACTTGCACCCCTGGACAGTGTCCGTGGGATATTTTACGTCAATATTTCCGGGGGTGCTTGGATTCGGTGAATATAAAAAAAACGACGTTATGTAATGGACTATAAGGGGGCACCACTAACAAGATAAGGCGTGAAGCTGGGGAGTGTCGGATTAATAAAAAAAATCCGGCCTATATGACGTTATCTATTTACGTTTAGGCCTCATAGGCCTTCCTTCTCACTTTTATGATGTCATTCGTGAAATAAGAGAAATGTATATCAAGAAAACAATATACCGCTAAGAATGCGGTCGGAAACGCGGGAAACGGGAGGATAGGGTGGCAATGGAGAGAGGGCGGAGTAGATAGAGAGAGAGAGAGAGAGTACCCTTCGTTGGAGGGTGGTATCCTTCTGTTTTCCCCCCAAAAAAAACCTTGGGATCATTAATGACTGACTGGAATAGGAAACCCCCTATTAAAGGGTGAGGTTGTGTAACCAGGCGGACGGAAGAGGTAGCATGAAATGGCAGTCATTTACAGTTGTAAACTGCTGGATGAATACACCCGTTGACTGTCCAGTGAAGCGCTATCAGTCCTTCACCCCTCCCCCCAAAGGGGTGGCTGATCCATTTGACCAGTGCAATATGGACTTTGGGCCAGATAATTGTCCCATTGTGCCGAGTGATATTTCCACACCAGGTCACTGATCTATTGATAGAAAAACGATACCGACCGGTGGGCTCTTGAACTCTTGCTGCCAAACGGAATCATTCCCCGGCCTCCACTGTGCCACAGTTGGGTTAACAGATGACCAATAGTCAACGCGGACTGCTTCATGTGCAAGGAAAAAAAAAAGGTGGAAAAAAAGGGGAGATCCTCTTCCGCACAACCCGTTTTCCGTGGGTAGGTTGGGATACCTTTTATTAGTGGTTGGTTCTGTCGACCAAACGAAAGGGTCGCACGGGGGCGGAAACTTGTTTTTTTTGAACTTGCCATTTACTACTCCGGCCCAACCCGTACGCTCGAATAGGGGGATCCGTCATCACGATTTCCAATCGCGCCATCAGCAACGCGGTCATGGTTGGTGGTGGTTCTCTGCTGGAAAAGAAGCAACGAAATGAGGACGGATCCATGAGATTCTCATTTGGAACAAGTGTGTGTGTGGAGAGAGAGAGAGAGAGAGAGGAGTGAGAGAGAATGGCAAACATACCTATCGTGGTGATTCTAATTCAATATTTCCCTCCCCTTAACGCTGGACAGAGACATTTTGACTATATGCAGCTGAGCATAAGTGAACTATCCAAAATAGGTATCAGAATGGTCCCATGAGAAAGCGGAGGCCGTCGAAAATGCATAGAGGGGTTTTTAGAATGTTTTCCTGTGTTGATGGTCCTCCATATAAATAGGGTGCACCACGATGCACCCTGGCGCTGACTTTAAGTCCGAATATAGTGTCCTGTTTTCGTACTATTGCTTTTTTTCATTACTTGTCCTGACCCTGTGTTCGTTCTTGGTGCCCGTTGATTCTGACAGAAGTGCAGTGGGTCCACCCCCTACTTCCACCTCCCCCTTATCCTTCTTTCCCCTTTATTTACACTGATTTCTGCGGATTTCTACAGCGGTCTGTAGGTGTAGTGCGTTCCTCCTTGGGTAGAACTCGGCTTGCTATATCTGCACCATTCATCATATTCCACACCGTTCTTCCCTTATCCATACCTTTTTTAAGTTAATACTTTATTATTCTTCCTTATTTATTATATTTCGGTGGAATCACCCTTGCTTTGTGCTAATCTGACTCTAAGTAGGCTCCAGTTTTTCCGTTGCCAACCTATCTTTCGGTTTTTTTAACGTAAAGCGTTCTTCACCATTGCCTTGTTTTTGCATTCCGTCACCAGGTCCCTTGTCTATTCCACCAGCATAACGTTTCTACCTGTGCGACCTCGTTTCTCCACTGTCATTTTCTTGCCCCTACGACAACCATCCCTTTGTCGCTCACTGTCTGTAACCATGGCTCCTCCCCCGGCTGATGTAAGTATTTCTTTTTCCCGACCTTCGTCTTGTGTGATGTCCGTTACTTCATGTAGAGGGCTTTTGAATGTGCTTTCTTTTTTGTAGAGTTCATACATGTCCGTGAGCGTGCCTGTATTTGCTTATTTTTCGTTATCCAAGTTCGTCCGGTGTGATGGATTGCCTGCCTAGTATTAAGAACTGTCCTAACCTGTCGATTTCTGCATCTACACATCATTATCGTATCCATCGATAACCTTGGGAATATAGGATTGGAAAAACATCCATACCACCCCCGCCGCCCTCGCCCTGCGTCGGGAGTTGGATAATCTCGTCAAGAAATGGGACGGTGACGAAAGTGGCAAGGTAAGTCATTGGATCATTGCAAGCCCTTAGTGGAACCACTAGATTATGTGAGTTTGTCAGGTAAAATGTGATGCAAGATATTGGGTTGACTGCTTGGAACTTTCCTTTGAGGAGTTGAATAACACGATTCACTCGAATGACAAAGTTGATGTGTGAATACTCGTATATTGGATACTAAACACACATCGCCCAAGTTGTGGATGGCGGTTAGCTTCTGTACTAATGATTGACATGTCTTGCTGCACTACACTGTACATCACTCACTCGGCCGGCTTCTTACACTGTCGAACAATTAGCAACGTTTTGCCAAGGAGATGGACGGTTTTTACGAGCTGTTCTCCCGCTTCCTTGAAGCACGCTACCGCAAAACCAAGATGTAAGTTTTCTTATTGTTATTGACGAAAGGAAGGAAGGTCAGACAGCTATACTAGCTTTTTGACATTCCCTCCCCCTCATCGCCTGGCCCTTGATTACTGAGAAATACGATAAAATATGGGGAAAATTGCATTTGTATTTACAATGCCACTAATTCTCGGGATGGGGTACAACAGAGTATTATTTTTCCCCTTGGTTGGGTTTAAATTATTTGATGATCTCACCAGGGTTCTCACATGATACTTACTCTCATTCTTGGTCTTTCTGTGACGGTCTGCATCTACATATTGGGGTTGGATTATATGGCACCCACTTGGTAGTGATTGGAATAAGATTCATTCCCCTGCTCCTGAACAGGTAAGTTGTCATTTACCCCATTTTTTTATTGTTTACTCCTCCCTAGGAAGGACTAACCGATTAAAAATTGGTGAGAAGAAGATAGTTCCAGCTTCCCAAACTACACATCTCTAAACCTGGATGATATTGTATACTACTTGGGACACTGCTGAAACTGATTCTGCAGTAGCAATGGCTCGAAAGGGCTACCAAAGTGTAAAAAGAATAATAAACCCAAGGGAGGGAAGAGCGTGTATGCCAGATGTAGCCTTGTTCATGAACCCTTATTAATTCCTGTTCTATTTTGGAGAGTATTTTTTTTTAATTTTAATTTTTCCAATTCGCGGTATTTCACCACCAGGTGATTCCTTATAAACAACTCCCCCAGCACACTCTGAACAGTTCCCGCGAGTTGCTCCAAAAATTAGCGGTGCTGAAACTTAACGGCGGGTTGGGTACCACCATGGGCTGTGTGGGACCCAAGAGTGTTATCGAAGTCCGCGACGGTATGACCTTTTTGGACCTGACCGTCCACCAAGTTGAATACCTCAACGAAGTGTCCGGTGCCCAAGTGCCCCTAATTCTGATGAACTCGTTCAATACGGATGATGACACCAAGAAGATTGTGCAAAAGTACAACAACAACAACCTACAACTGCTGACATTTAACCAGAGCCGTTATCCAAGACTCCTCCACGACTCGTTGCTACCCCTACCCACGTCGCCCAACGGGGATGGGAGCGGCAAGTGGTATCCCCCGGGACACGGTGACTTGTTCGAATCCTTTGTTAACTCTGGCCTGGTCGACCAGTTACTGGCTGAGGGTAAAGAATACGTATTTATTTCCAACGTGGACAACTTGGGTGCCACGGTGGACCCTACCATCCTGTCCCACATGGCTGAATCGGCTGCTGAATTTATCATGGAGGTGACCGATAAGACCAAGGCCGATATCAAGGGTGGTACCATCATCGATTACGAAGGTCACGTTCGACTATTGGAAATCGCCCAGGTGCCTTCCGAACATGTGGACGACTTCAAGTCCATCAAGAAGTTCAAAATTTTCAACACCAACAATTTGTGGGTGTCCCTTCGTGCCATCAAGCGAGTGGTGGAGGAAAAGCAGCTGAGCCTGGACATTATCGTTAATCGCAAGTCCACTGATGCTGGTCAAAAGGTGATCCAATTGGAAACCGCCGTCGGCGCTGCCATCAAACACTTTAAAGCGGCCCATGGTATTAACGTACCCCGTAGTCGATTCTTGCCCGTCAAGAGTACTTCCGACCTTTTCTTGATTACCTCGGACCTCTATTCCATGGACAAGGGCCATTTGAAGCTGAACCCCAAGCGTATGTTCCAGACCGTACCGTTGGTCAAATTGGGTGACGAGTTCAAAAAGGTCAGCAACTACCTGAGCCGCTTCAAGAATCCGCCCCATATATTGGAACTGGACCATCTGACGGTGACCGGGGATGTGACCTTCGGGGCGGACGTGGTCCTGCAGGGTACTGTGATCATCGTGGCTAACCACGGTAGTCGCATTGATATTCCCTCAGGTGCCGTGCTTCACGATAAGGTGGTATCTGGCAATCTGCGTATTTTGGATCACTGATCGTGTCCGACTCTTTTATGTGGCGCGCCCCCCTTACCCTAATTTTTATGTTGGAAACAAAGTGGGAGAAAACGGGAAAAAAAATACAGTCGATATTTTGAGGTCTCCACTACGCGTTCCAAGGTGAATTATTATTTTCTTGGTGAAGCCTTTTTGAATGTACGCGAGGGAGGGTGCTTTTCCTTTTATCCATGTCATTAGTAGTTCACACATTTTATCCATTTTGAAATGAACGCATTCTTCGACTCTGCTCCTCCTTTCCTTCAAAGAAGGTACCAAGCTTATTTCTTCCCATACATCTTTCAGCACTCGCATAGTGGTGCAATTTAATTTTACACCCTCTCCTCTCCCCCCCCTCCCTTGTCAAGTTAACTGTTGTGACTGTTGGTGTAGCTTTTATTATTAATAAGTAAAACCCATGTAACCTAGGGGGGATCCCCGGAATTTCTACCATATTTTTATTCTCCATGTCATGGTAAAGAAGCCTATGGTGATGCCGCACCAAGTCATAACCATGGTGTAATGGGTGGATAAACATCCACTCACGGAAAAGAGAATATTTAGTGGAACGTATCGTAACGCAAAGTCGAATAGTTCTTGATGAACAAGTCACTCTGTTCGTTAGTTGAGAACATCGGTTAGAAAATATGAGCGCTAAAAGGCTTCCTTGTGGAACTCGAATGTAGTGCCGTCAACGGTGGAATACTGTTGACATACCTTTCGCAAGGTAGTGGCGAGCGTTTTCCGACCGCAAAAGAACACCCCCACCTTTTTACGCGGTTGTTCATAAGCAATCTGGGCGAACAACTGATCGAAATTCGGTCGACCAAAATAGGTAGGGTTTTTCCGACCGGTAAGGGCGTCCGGACCACCTTCAGAATTGTGGATGGCCAAGTTACGAATTTGGTCCTCGGACAATACTCCGGTCAGATAAGCCCGAATATCCAAAAAGTTACCCAAATTTTCTTCTTCAAGTGCCACTAGTAAATCTTGGAACCACTCAAACGCCTGAATATCGCGACACACCCAGATGAAATAAACCTTGCGCAATTCGGACAGTCTACCCGGTTGGGTAACCCGATACCACAGACTCTTGAGCACCGAAGCAAAAGGCGTTACCCCGATACCCACTCCCACCATTACCGACACTTTGTAATCAAAGACGTGCTCAGTGGGCGCACCAAACGGACCATCGACCCGGATTCGGGGTAGCCCTTGAAGGGTAGGTGTTGCAGTGGCGTAAGATGGGTTGACGGACAGATTGACGATTTCGGATTTTTCGCGAGTTTTTCCTTTTCCCCGACCACTTCCGACCCTTCGAATAGTTTTATGTCGAATAGGGTTAAACCGTTTGGTCTCCATCCCACCCGGTTTCCCAGTATTGCACCCCAAACGTTCGGCAAATTGCCTGGTCCAATCCCCCGCCATACGAATATGCACCGAGATGTAATCATCCTCGGGTGCCGACGTCAAAGTAAACGGATGCCACTGCAACTTGGAAATTTCGGGACAATTGATAAAAATGTATTGACCTGTCTTGGCCTGGAATCCGGCCTTGCGAATCTGCACCTGAACGACTTGGGAAGGATGTTGCACCACACGGATAATCTCGGTCGCTTTCCTTCCCCGTATGGCCCGCAGCACCCGTTCACCGATATAAATCAACGCTGGTAAGATAACGAATTTCCAGAAATCCGGACGACCCTGACATTTGGGTTCTCGGTCAGCCTGAATCTTACAAAAGGCACCATGAATAAACATGAGAATATAAAAAGCGATAAACAGATGATGGGCGTAATAAAACAACTCAAAGTTCTTACGACGGACTTTAGCCACGGCGGTACCGAAAATGATGATTAGAATGAGGACCATCAGGTTACCCGTGGCTCCCGTTTGGCCCAGGAACCAAAAATCGGCAAAGGTTTTAGTTCCTTTGGGCAACGCGGCGACCAAGTTGACATAACCCGAAGCATGACCAATTAAGTGTAACACGGTCATAAAAGCAATAGTCCAGGCCACCACTTTATGCGCATGAATGTTCTTGTCAATGGTAACGTACCGACTAATAAACGTCGAACGCAGATACGACAAGGTGTTCCGACATACCAATAACAGGATAAACCCCGAGTTGAAATTAATACACATGGCGGAAGCCTGCGCCATCCCCAACAATTGCCCCACCTTCTTACGACTGGTCACGTAGTTGCTCGAGGTCGTATAATAAACACACACCGGAATAAATATTGCCGCCTGCAGCAAGAACCACAACGTATAAAAAAATGCGCGCTCTAAACTAATCTCGGGTAAAATTTTTACCATGCCTGGTCGGGGCCGATTAAGTCGAGAATTGGGAACAAAGGAAGGCGCGATTGATGCATCTGGCTTTATTCCATCTCCACCCACTCTATTGCCCTGGAGGACCTCCCGCGGTGGTTCGTAATTCAAGGGTGACACTGGTTCTAGTTTTCCAGCAGGATAATACGACCGAAGGGTTAAAGCGTCCACTGCGGTATGTTGCGAATCCTGCGAACCTTTCCGTTCCATAGTCAAGCGGCTTTTATGAGAGGCGTTGGAGTTGGACCTTCCCGCGATTATGGACAAGGATGTTTTGGTATCTATTGAGTGCATCCGTTGTAACGGGATATTTTGGGTCTCGCGCGGTTCCACGCGGTCTTGGTACTGTCGGTCGGTGACAATAGGATATGTGTGCTCTTGTTTAGGTTCCATAATGAATCCTGTGACAATACGGATAATACTACTTTGTGGTTATTTGTTAAATAAGTGAAGGTGAGGTTTGTTTTTGTCCACGGATAATGAAGGTGAGACACGGGTTAGTCTGGTTCTGTGAGGGTAGACTTATGCTAAATAACAGCAAGTATAGGTGTCGTTGTATAGAGTGAGAAGGAACTGAAAATACGCTAGTAAAGGGGTAAAAGTAAACCACAGTGTAAAAAAACAGGGCAGATTGCAGTCCGGCTGCGTGTATATTAGCTACAAGAAAAAAACTATAGGGTATAAACTTGTAACCGCGCCGCACACAGATGGGCTTATCACCAGGGGACACAGTGATGCGGAAAATAAAATAAAAATTACAAAGTGTTGTGGCCACCACAGCCAGGCAAGTAGACTGAGAACGGTAGTTTTATATTGGTATGGTACAAGGTAGTACACTTTCGGTCTGGATGCCAAGGGCGACGGGTTTAAAACCGAAGCCAATCGCTGTGAAGTAGAAAAAAAAAGAGGAAAAACGATTAGCAACAATGCAGCATCAAAAGGAAAAGAATAGGTAATTGTGTATCAGGGGTAACCGGTAAAATAATATAGCAGGCGGTATCGGATAAGCACACGATTTGTTTTTTTTATGACAAGAGGGCTAGGATGTAAACCTGGTGAAATGCTGCCAAAATTTTAATCAGCCTTCGTTTTGACTTTAGTAGTGAACGTTATGCGGTCAGTGTGCAGAATGAACAAGCGGAAAGACTTGAAATCTATCCGCTATAAAGCAGAAACCACAGCAATAAGAAAAATTTAGCTACGAAAATACATAAATATAGGTATGAAAGAATGAGTTATCTGTAATTAAAGTATAACAAAAGGCTCGGGATTTAAAAAAAACTAACGACGAACAAGGATGAATATTAATACTGCCTGCTTATTTACCAAATACAGTGCTACAAGGGATAATATGCAAATTTGTCAGATGTGACCAGAAAGTGAGGAAACACTACCGTTTAAATAAGATGGGCGGGATAAAATGGATTCCAAAAGAAATTAAACGGCGCTGGAAAATCGGGACCTTTGGAACCAGGCCTACACGACCTGCTAACGGTGATAGATCGTCCATCGCCGACCAAGCAGATGGGGCCCCCTTCGTTTGTAGTCGAACACCAATGGGTCGGGGCAGGCTATTCTCCATTGGTACGTTAATTTTACTATACTGGTCGGTCTACTCGAAATGGGGAGGTAGGACTTGCCAGAACACGGTAAAGGACCAGATCCACCAAAGCACAGAGGACCGAGCAAAGTGAAGTAGCCTATATTCAACTTCTTTTTAAAGTCAAATAAATGAAAAAAATACACAAACGAATTTACCCCCTCCCCCATTTCCCGATAGAAATTTGGCTATATCTTCTGCTCCAAACGCCATGAAAAACGGCGGTAAATTGTTATTGGCTTTCCCTCCCCCCTTTGATGTTGGTACCCCTCGTTAATTGGAACTCACACGTCTTGGTTGTACCCTTTTTTTGTCTTTATTGTTATCCTAATTTAAAAGTCATTTACTATGCCGAAATGGCCCTGGTCACAACATTCCTTGCCCACCATTACTCGATGCAGTCCCACATTTGGCTTCTTTATCAAGATGATCAAAACTGAATGGAAATTCACCAAACTATGCAGGATACTTATGCAAGCGGTTGTCCTTCATATAGAACAGTGCGCCACTGTCAGAACAAGGTTCACTCTGGCCATTTGTCATTCGAATACGAGCACCACTCAGGACGTCCTTCCTGTAAGACCTACGAGTATAAAATTCCTATTATCGAACAACAAATTAAGGAAATCTCATTTATTACTCTGAAAGTTCTTGCACAGGAGGTAAAGATTTCGTTGAGGGATGTCCGGAATGGCCTCCGTAAGGAGTTACATTAGCATCCAAGCCGTAGCTGTTGGGTTTCCCCTGCTCTAACTTCAGAGATTCGAAATGAAGTCTTTGGTTCTCTCCAACTGAGTGACTTTGAGAGATGGTTTGATGAGTGGTTCCACAGGGTTCGCCAAGTACCTAGCAATGTCGGTATTCACTATAGATAAAATCTGGTTTATATATGAATTTTTCGTTACTTTAGGAATAAGGAATAATATTTATTAATATTTTGCTGTTCTCTCTCTGGTTACATCATACCTCACGTGATTTATCTCCCTGTATCTATGAGGCATATAATTCACTCACTGAGCTATCACTTATGACATACACACACTCTTCTTTCCGAAGTGCTGCTTACTTTATCTTAGTTCACTCTACATTCTTCATACATATTCTATACTGTTTACTCATCGTTTATTAAAGGCTATTGTTTATCCAAAATAATATTAATAATTTATAATGCTAACTACGCTCCTTAAAGCGCTAGTATACCATTATATTCCGAATATCCGCAAAACGGTAGAGTTGCACTGTTCATATGCCGCACTTTGTCATGGATAATACCCATACGAAGTTGACGATCTCTGGGATTAGGTTGGATCAGTTAAAAGCTATCCGGCATATCACCCCGTTCTTTTTTTATTTACCCGGCTGATACTGCGTGGTAAATGATACTTTTATACGTGTCTTTACCAGCCATGCGTTGGGCGTAAATCGCTGCATCACACGGCTTTTCTTCACATTGTAAGTGGTGATGACTTTTATCTCCCTTTTCTTTTCTGTTGTGCATGAGAGCACAGCATGCCCGGCCAACAAAGAACGGTAGTCCTTTTATGGACAATGACATGGGTAAATATTTTACAATCGTTGCCCGATGCTGTCGACACTGTTTCCCTTTATGATATCAAGGCCTATCGGATTGCTTCACACACTCACCCTGTTCTTTCAATGATCACCAAACTACGTCGTGGGTATTGATTGGTACTTCCATCATTGGCTCACCGTTCATCGTAATCCAATCTAACCAAGTTAATGCATCATGCTCAATAGACAGTGGCCCAGAGAAATACGGTTAATAATAACCGGGGATGAGCGATGATCAACCACAATTGAAGATTTTATCTAATCTACGCTCTAAATTAAGTGAACAAGGAAACCATTTTTTTTCATCCTCACGAAATTGGGAACCTACGTCTCGTCATTCTTTCAATTATCACCTATGTCGAAAATTTGGGTGTTCAGCAGCTCCATTTTTATTTTACTTTTCGGAAATGTATAATTCTACTTCATCTAATACGCTACATCACCATACCATTCCTGTCACTGAATATCGATTTTACCCTCTAACCACCATTAGAGAAGTCTGGGACCACTTTCCTTCTCTGTTAAAGTAATTTCGACAAAACTAGTAGATCAAAGTGCAGGTGATAGTACGGGGAGATACCATGATTACCCACAGCTCGGAACCCAACGCCATTGGCCTATTCCGATTGAGTCTCATCAGGGAACTTGAAATCAGAGTCCCCTTGTTAGAATAGTGTGGTCTATATAACAGATATGCGAATAATACCTCCTGGGTCTAGGCAGCGAGCGGGCACTATGGACCTGAGCTAAAAAAAAAGAATGAGCAAACGAAACTAGTTACTCCTCTCTCACCGACTTCTCGTCTTCTTTTTACTATATCCACCTGTGCCCTGTACTGTTTTTGTGCACATCAGTAGCCGAGTTTTTGTCTACCTTTGCTACTGTGTTCTATGAGAACATTATGTAATCGGGCTACACCTTCCCTACATTATAATAAATAAATAGAAAGGGACCAAAGATTCATTTTCTAGAAAGAAATATACTTACGAAAAGTGGTCTTGGCTAATATAAAGGTGGTAATCTATAAGATACGCCATCCCATTTTTTACCCCTGCATAAAAACAAGTATATAAACGATATTGGCGCTATGTAAATTACCGAGGTACATTATCCAAAGATATGGTGACATACTCATTTCCAAAGGTTTAAAAATGTATAAATGGTCATTTTGTGGGATTATAATAGCCGGCCATGCTCTCTAGTATAAAATAGGGCTTCGCTAACCGTCCCATGCATGGATAGCCACATATATATATATTTTGAAAAATAAATAAAGGATATATGGTGAATGTAGACTTGGCGTCGTTAGAGCCATCCTGGTAAACTTTGATGAACAAGAAACGTCCAATGAATATAATATCAATGTCCTTAGATTCCGATTTAAAACACATGAATAAATATCAAAAAATGATGACTATCCTCCCCCCTTCTCTCCGCACACAAAAGGTTGTATGATACCAAGTACTTCTATCATCACCTCAGGTACCTCTAAATCATCCAAATTCAAGCAATAAGTACTGCTACTCTGCCGTGACCGAATGTCGTGCGCATGTTAAACGACATTATAAAGGCTACAGCACATTACACAAAGTTTGGAGCAAGGATTACTCACACGACATCGGTAGTGAAACCCCCCTCTCCTAGCTTTGGTACGTTCTAATGAATCCGAAAAAAAAGCCAGAGAATAAGTATCTTATAAAAGGTATAAAACCTCAACAATTACCCGCGCAAGGCGTACTCTAAAATAAAAATGTCGCACACACAGTTACATGCTGAGGCCCACCTTTAACGAATAAAATGTTACAAGTGGAAAACACCCACACGTACCCCATTTAAAGAGACGTATATAATATATAAGCAAGTGTTGTCGAAGATAAACAAAAAAAAATGAAAAGAAAAACCGTAGAGACAAGGAATTACTATAGAGCGTTCCGACTGGTCAGATAATCAAATTTCTTAAAGGTATAACCAACAAAGGCGAGGTCCTTTTGGTTGGAAATTTCGATACTGGCGTTGGGGTCCACATCCATACCGAAACCGACATCGTTCTGCGGAGAGAAACCGTGTTGGGGATTCTGTTCCAACTCGTCGGTGGGGAAATACGACGTATCGGTGATGGACTGTAATGAAGGCACCATCGGAGCACGGGTTTGCCTTATATTCTCCCAATCGACCCCTCGGAAAAACGGATGTTGCTTAATTTCGTGCGCTCCGTCACGCCCTAAACGGTGATGACGATCACACATGAGCCGTCGCATCAGATCAATAGATTCCACCGAAAGCCGGTGGTCGGTAGGGAACATTAAACACTCCCGCCAGTGCATAATCTTACGGTAGGTTTCCGCTTGGCTACCGGAAATAAACGGGGGACAGCCCACCAGGCATTCGAACATAATAGCGCCCAGTGACCACCAGTCACATTCTTTACCGTAGCCCTGTTGCAAGAAAATCTCGGGGGCGATGTAATCTGGGGTACCCACGGTCGAATAGGCCATTTGGCGACGGTTTTGCTTCCACGTGCGAATTTTTTCCTTGTCGCTAAATGACACGTCAATCGAAGGCAGTGGAGCGCTGTCGCTCTCGTCTTTGTCGATGTTTTCCAACAAGCGTTGGTAATAGGAAGAATCATGGGTTCGGTGGAACCCAGTTGACAGTCCAAAATCGGAAAGTTTGACGTGGCCGTCTTTGTCGATTAAAATGTTGTCGGGTTTGATATCTCGGTGAATAAATCCTAATCGATGGACGTCCTCGATCGCCAGGACACATTCGGCCATGTAAAATCGGGTAACCTCCTCCGGAAAAATATCGTACTTGATTAACATGGTCATCATATCGCCCCCAGGTAGAAACTCCATAATTAAATAGAGATGACGTGTATCCTGAAATGAAAAATAAAGCTGCACCACCCAGGGGGAGTTGGACTCGGCCAACAGGTCACGCTCAGCCTTGACATGAGCCAGCTGGTCCTTTTTAAACATATCCTTTTTACGAAGTAACTTCATGGCGTAGATTTTACCCGTGTCCCGTTTTTGCACTAACCGTACCTCCCCAAACGCGCCTCGTCCGATCACCTTGATGGTATGAAAATCGACAATGCCCAACTTGGTACGACGTAACCTTAAAAAGTTGGATTCCTTCCGTCCCAGATTCTGCAACTGACGTAATTTCCGCTCTTCCGATCCACCTTCGTGGGCCAGTTTACGTTCCAACTCAATGCGACTGATATGGCACAGGCAATAAAATAATATATATATAATTTGACACACTCCATCGAGGATTAGTCAGGGGTTGGCGGGTAATTGTGGCGAAACCATCATTATGTGGCACACTAGGGAAAATGTAAGGCAAGTAAAAAAAAAACATCGGAATGGCCTTAATGGGTAACCGAAATGGAAACCCCTTTACACCGCACCTGCAGTTACCGACGGTGTTTCATTTACCACGCAGCTACCTTGCAGGTCTCCACAGTAACTACAAGTCCGGTGCATTCAGTCCCCGCCTTACCCAGGGAAAGCGCTGACCACCAGATCTAAATCTATGCAAAATCCAGACCAGCAGAGATCCGCAGGGTATACTACCTGGTACAGCCATTACTCAAAGGCATTAGCTAGAAGGTCAAATCCGTTACTTACCGTTGGTTGCGTTCACTGCAGCCGCTCACTAGTGTTGTGTAATAATTCTGCAGCTTTAACTTGGCAGCCGCCGCTCGTTCTATCGAACTCTTGGGAAAATTATGCGTTGACCGTTCAAAGGGGAGGTTGGCCGCGGGCTGAGGTTCTGGTTGAACGGTGGTGGGAACAGTGCCGTGACCGCGTGTCGACTGAGGATAAGTCGGGTAGGCACCGCTGGGAGTAAAAGCACTGGGAGGATGCTGTGTAGTGGTGGTACCCGGGGGTGAGCTGTAAACCATAGAGAGCGTCGGCGTATGCGCTTCACCCGTACCAAGGGGATTGGCCAGGGGCGTTTCTGGCGTATAGGGATACTGACCGTCGGGATAATATGGATAACCCGCAGGTGGGTAGGGCAAAGTTACACCGGGTTCACGTGGTCCCACGGGGGAGGAAACATTGGGGTAATAGGACTGGTCGGCGGGACTCACCATAGGGTAGTCATTGAACTGGTCTTCTGGGTCAGGCCGGTAGCCCTGGCCATAGGGGTATGGTTGATTATACATGAGAAAAAAAAAACTTGCTAAAGATGAGGTAATGCGTAGTATTCAAACGAAGTTGGACAAGTCAAGGTGCTCAAAAAACGCAGACAAATGTCAACACTGGTGAATAATTGTGACAAGGATAATAGAAGGGAAATGGGTGATCAGCATCCCTCCAAGAAACGATACTTGAGCGGAATGACCCAAATGTACGTGAAGCTGACGGAATATACGTACGTAAAGGCGACGGACCTACTATAAAGGTCAACGTACGCACAAACGGGGGGGGGGTGTTCAAAGTGAAAATAAAAAATAAAATAAATAAATACGAAGCAATAATGGGCAACACTGGTTAGCCAACAACTCTTGCCCTGCCAAGCGTTTTTATCAATAGGTGCATGTGTAGAAGTGAAACCCAAGGGCGAAGTAAAAGTAGACTACTGTTCCTATCAGCACTGACGGATTACATTTTGTAAAGGCTGTTGTTGGCCGATAATGGCCCCACGCTGTGCCATTCTTCTTCATCCCACCCCCCACGCTCACCAGTGCGAACCGTAGTGAGAAAGACGTGATGTCTCGTGTAACCCAACTGGGATCCCGAGGGCAGGCTGAGGTACCCTATTTCCCTTTAGCTCAGCCCAAGGCTGGAAGCGAGAGAAAGTTTTTTTCACAGGCTAGGGCCCAAATTTGGTTGAAAAGCCGTCGGCCCAAATCAGTGATAATATTCCCCGGAATAACTGACCAATGGATGGTCTCCCAGTTTATGTTATATGCCTTTCTCACGGCTCACTCGTCAGCAGCAGTGGAAGCAGGGTTTGTGGGGAGAGAAGAGACCATCCCTATAACTTCCGTTGTACAGTAGATGATGACTAACTCGCCATTCACTACGTTCGAAATCGAGACCTTGGAAGAGAATTGAACATTCCATTCTGAATCCGAGTGCAGCTGGTGGATAGTCCGCCCATCCCTTATTCTCTACCCACACACTACCAATAAGAAGTGTGGGAATCAGAACTTTCCAACTATTCTTTGCGTGGACCACCACTGGGCCTCACTGAGAACCCGGAAATCCCTCGGACTATCTTTCAACACTATAATACCTGGTGCCTAGCCTGTGCAATTAGCCCATTTCAGAGCATGCTATGATTTATAATGGTGTGGAACTCCACATAATATATAGTGCATTGAATCAAATTAAGGATTTCATTTTTGTAATCACCACTTGATTTCGCCGGCTTTTGGCACATCGTAACCTGATGTATCCCAAAGCGCAAGGCACCGTGACCAGCAACTGGCGTTTCTTCTAGACTTGATATAGTGTTGAGGTACATTGAAAGTTGAGCAGGATCGTGGTCCCTTGTCACCGAGAAGCATTGCACTCCAACCCACGTACTGTGCTCCAAGATTGCCTTGGGATGAAAAAAAGAGGTAAAACTTCCAACCAGATTGGGCGTCCAGACTCACCATCGGCCCTTCCACTCCCCCACCGTTATTCTGACTATAACGCATTATAATAGAAAAGAATGATCACTCTGCCTTTTAGAGGGCTCTAATCTTTATTCACTTGTATCATTCCTCTAATTAGTATTTATTAACCATATCATGTTGAGCACAACCCGTCGATTGGTGACCATAGCCGCCAACCGTCGGATCGCTGCCCATGTCACGACATTTTCGGGTTGGT
>JAOPJG010000016.1:0-69253 GCA_027478255.1 Dispira simplex | reverse complement strand
AGTAGCAAGGGGGAAGGCAGGGAATATTGTTGGGTGTTCTATTTTCATGTATATTTTCATGTATATAGCGATTTGGAGCAAAAAAATGTACCAATTTCAATCTAACTAATAAGGTTTGTGAGCAACCCATTCAACTTTCGCGGATTTATCCCTATAAGGTCGAACAAAATCAGTCATATAGTGCACCATAAGGCTACCCTTGAGTGTTCTATCAGGTATGTCGATAGTATCGCTCTGTGCCTAAATTTTTTTGGCCTTTACCAGTATGGCTCACACCGAGCCCGCTTGTCCTTTTTGTATTCTAACTAACGAGTGATAATTTATCGTTTTATTGTCGCTATATAGTTACAGCCCCCGTTGCTATGTCCGGCCAAATAGATCCCAAACCAGCGGAATGTAGTACAAGGAAACCGTGCCAACATGCGAGAGATCCTTCAGCCGAGTTTGCAATAAAAAGAAGAGTAAATATGAACGTGGTGGATTCACTGCTTGAACTACATTGGTCGCATGGGGTTGTAAAGAAAAGAAACAAGGAAAATATTATACTGGTTATTGTCTAACGAAAGTATTATTGGTATTCAAAAACATTGTGGATTTGGCCTTAAATACGAGTGAACTTTTAACAGCGAAAAGAATTGTTTCTCATGGATACCTTTAAATGGAAAAGTGAGTGCAATTTACGATGAAAAAGCCGGGTTTTGTTATATAGGCGCGCTGAGGCTTACCACAACGGATTAATAATGATTCCCCCTTTTAAAAAACATTAATATGGAAAAAGGAACTATCCACCCCACCTTTATATCACTACTCCCTACCTCTTTTTCGTGCCACTGTTTGTTTGCTTAGTCTTCCCCCCCCTCCTCTCTTCCGTTTCCCCTATTTCACTGTTGTTCATCGTTCAGCCCAGAAGGAAAAAAAAAGGCGAGCCTTGATGTTCCCTGCCTTTACTTCTTTCTATTCTGTGTACTATTTGCCACTCTTTGGCTACTTTTACTTTGTTCATGAGTTTCATTCCTTTTCAGTTTTCAGTCATTGCATTGTATATTTTTCGAGATAAGATTATACAAGTGCATTATTTGACACTCTGAAGTGCCAAGATTACTCACGATCCGATTACCATTTGAATTGGTGTTGTATTTTGCCTACTGTGTACCATGGCCGCTGAACCTTCTCTAGAGAAACATATTGGCGAAAACCCGACGTTAAACAAATTGAAGGAAATACACAATCTAGAAACGGTAAGTATTATCTACAGATTATTTTTCGAATGAAAAAAAAACGAAGTACCCCTCTTTACGTATCTGTGGTGGGCTTTCTTTTCGCCTTGCCTATATTACTAGGCACTAGTTCAGTAGTGGTGGGAATTAGCGATTGGATATTAGGTCATGGCAAATTACAAAGTTTTACCTGGTGAGGGCTGTATTCAAAACTCCATTTCACATTGTCATGGAGAGAGCACTGCCAAAAGTATACACGAGTATCATTAATTTCAGAGGTCTCATTATCTTCGACTAGTGTACTCATCTTCGGTTTTGATATCTACTACTACTGCCTTTTTTTGTCTGGGTGGGGGGCTTCGGTATACCTATAGGAACTATTGGCTTACGAATTGATGATACGTAATATGACAAGACGAATCAAAAGAACCCGGGCCGAGAAAAAACTTCTCGCCCTCACCTTTGATCGGTATCGGATGACGATCGACCACAAACGTATCCTTCACTATCTGAGAAAACATCCAGATGTGTGTAATATATTAGACAAGGAAGATCTGGATTTCCTAGACTTGGACTATAGACGACAGCACGGGGAACTTTCTGACGACAAAGAAGGCGACTTGGACGATTCAATGACTATAGCTCACCCTGACGACCATGGTGATGATGAAAAAAATGGAAGTAAAGGCGGAGACGATATTAACGCCGAATCTGCTCAGTCTCTCACTAAACGTAAACGAAAACCCCGGCGTCCCAAGGATCCTAATGCTCCCAAGAAGCCACAAAACGCATATTTTCGCTACCGGGACCATTTATTGACGCGTCTCAAGGCGGAAGGTGAAAGCGATACGCTGACCACGGACTTGACCAAGAAGATTAGCGAAACGTGGAAAAACATGTCCGCCGAAGAAAAGCAGCCGTTTTATGACCAGTATAATCGTGAATTCGACGTGTATCGGATGAACTACAAGGAGCACATGGCCAAAACTCGCGAAGATACCTCTGTCGCTGTTGAAGTTGCCCCAGTCGACGAAGGAATCTTGGACATGGCACCACCCATGGATCACGATGATATCGCCGTTTCCACTACAAGACTCTCAGGGGAACACGGTAGCCCCATGGAAAGTATTATGGGCGACTCGAATATACCCACTGACGGCGGTGAAGATGTGGAAGTTAGTAGAGTGGATATGAGTGCGGAAGGTGGCGAAATGGCTTCCTAAAATCTTGTCCACCTTGCTCCGATTTTGTGTATTTATTAGTAGAACTATGGATAGTGATCATTTGTGTAGAGGTTAGTGAAGATATGTTGTCAAAACCTCATACTTGACCACCCCTCTATTTTATGTTGGCTGTAAACTTGTTTAGTGGTGGTATTCATTCAATATAGTTGTTTTTCCTATTCTTCGTCTTCTTTTTTTTTCTGAGGGCATTACTAGAAGGGTGTTTGTGCTGTGAAGTATCAAAAGTTTAGTGCCTTTCCAGTGTAATGAAAATCCTTGATTTTTTTTCCTGAGTACCTTTCCCTTTGTTTGCCTAAAAGTGCAATCCTCAATTGTTCGAAGGATGTCGTCGTTCACAATGATTGATCGCAGGTAGTATATTATATCGGTAACTTCAATGGCCTTTATTAAGTATATTACCACAACTTTTCAAAAATTCCACACTTTCTCGTTACAGTATCAATATATTGGAGCACCTTTCTTGCACTGTGTGTGTTCTTGTATAATGCTAGAAAAAATGTGATAGTTTGTTAGATTTACCACTAGACGGTAAGCCATCACGACAGCAGTCGTCGGGATAAAGGGCGTAGCGATTCTTCAGAAGTGTCCGATTCGGAACCATAAGAGTCTGGGTGAATTAATTGTCATTTGCCGTGGTTTACATAGGGTTTCATTACGCCAACCACAAAAAATAGAGGACACAATAAGAAACAAACACAACATCAATCCGCAAAGTTAGTCCAATTTTACCTGTACTCGTCAACCGAAGTTTGTCGCCGTCAGGTATCGATAATTTTTTAACCAATGGTATCCATCGAATATTCACTTGCTATCGAATAACGTGAAGACATCAAGTCGACTAACCCGATGAGATGGGATAAACAGGGCTCGTATAATACCCAGGTCCGCCACACTCTTACTTACCTGATGATTCGTTTGAATAATCCTCCCCACTACCTTCCGAAGCCGTATACTCGACAGAATCTTCCGTATAAGATGACGACCACTCGGATTCTGATACTTGACGAGGATGCCCACCTCCCTTCCGTAGAGCATGAGGATTCTTGAACGTCTGTGGTTTAATCTGCTGCTCCCAGATGGTAGTTTTGTTTGACGAATGAAGTTGCCAAGCCGCCAACTGCACCGAGGATACATAATCTTCGTCATTACTTTGGTTATAAAAGGCTTCCAGATCATCGTCATTCCCCTCGGTACGTCGTGAACGGGAAACGGGTGGATTGTGGTGCCGATGGCGAGAGCGTCGTGATGCGGAAAATGTACGAGGTGTATTGACATTGCTTTCCCCGGTGGGTACATTATCGCCATCATCCCAGGGTCCAAAGTCTGATGATTGGATATGGCTAGATGGATGTGTTTCCTGCATAAAGGCCTCGGTACCTCGGTGCACCGCCGGGGGTAGTTCCTCTGGCCAATTGGCCAACGACTCATACCCTTCTATAGATCGATCCAGGACCAGTGACAATGAACCCAATGTAAATTCTGAGGTGGGAAGCTGGGTTAGTTGCAATAAATCGTACGAATGCGTTGTAGGAAGGTTCTGAGATTGATTAAACAATAATGAGCGAGCCCAGGCCATTGATTCCTCCGACGGTCCCCGTAATATGTCTGTATCCTGAACGGGTGAATCGGTCGAAAGCGCTGGGGAATCACGCTGTTGCTGCAAAAACGGTAGACTGACTTGTTGTAGGAAGCGGGCACGATCCCGTACATCATAATTGAGGTCATAACGTGCCAAGGTGAACACGTACTGAATTAGGATAATCATAATAGGTAGTCGACCGGGCAAGACCGCCAATCTGGCTGCCATAGCCACGACGGCCAGCTTAACCTCAGTAGTTTCAGAACCAAACGTCCGGGCCGCCATTCGAAGTACGTCGTGCGTATAATCCGGTATCTTGTCACCGTATTCCCCGATGAGCCAGTAAATATTAGCCCGAGTCAGTGGAGCGGTATCTCCGGTTAACAAACTCAAAAGACTGATTAGTAACTTTTCCAATTGGGTGATGGCTATAGCGCCCCGTTGGACGAGAATGCGGAGCATTACGGTGGCCTGAGCAACCAAATCGGGATTCTCGGGGTGCCGGGACAAGGTAACTAGACCACGCAACCCGATTGACCCGCATTGTTGGGGCAGTTTGAGAACGCACAGGGCTAGTGTCTGGGTGGCTAACTGCACCAGACAAGGTTGTTCGGAACGCAAGTACTGCTGAATTTCCCGGAGTAGTGAGCGATAGTTGTTATTAGAAACGACGGTGTTCAAAATTTGTACCTTTAGCTCCCAAACGTACGGCGGGTCGGCGGGACGAATGTAAAAATGCTGGATGGAATCTTCGAATAAATCGGGCCGTTTGGCACTAACGATAGCGATGTGAGTGAGTACTGCGTATTCCAGTTCTGAACCGTGACGGAGCAAGCGAATCAACGGTTTGACTACTCGTCGGAGTTCGGTATGTGGCGCAATGTGATACAGGGCGGCTACCACTGCCATCACTACCGCGCTATTATCACTTTGGAGTAAAGGAGTAAACGATTCCTGCAAGAGTTGGTGGTCAGGATCTATCGTGGTGGTAATAGTAGTAATGGGGTTGCCCTCCGGTACCGAGTTATACCCCGAGATCGACGGAGTGCCGGGATGGTCAGCGGATTCGGGATTAGCCAACTTCTCTGTGGTCACTGGTGGGAGGATGGTGTTGGGATCTAAGAATTGGGTACGAGCGTAGCGTATCAAGAGGTTAACAATGGCCACCTGGCCCCACTCGTCCGTGTCAATCAGCATATGACAAAGCTTGGCAAAATGTGGGTGGATCAAATCAAACTGGTCGGGACATACTTCATTAAAGGCCTGAATAACGCTACCGATCGTCATTGGTGTATTATCTTGCAACAATATTTTAATCACAGATACCAAAGATGGCCCCAACGACGGGTCCAAGCTGTAGAGTTTGGGAATAGCGTAAGCTGCAATCTTGCGTACATAGGGCGACTTGTCTGCAACTCCTTTTTGAATCGCCATTAGAGCAATCGAACTAATGATGGGCACACGGATACCGGACAACACACGTAGGGCCATGGCTCGAATTCCCTGGTTAGGGTCGCTAAGGTCCTTTTGAAAAGTGTTGATGGACAATAACGCCAGATCTTGTTCTTGTTCCGCATAGCGCAACAGGTACATGTAGACCAGTTGCCGTATTTCCAAATTACTCGATGCTACATTCTTGACCACATCTGGAAAAAACGACGAAGCATCATGCCCTTTGCAAATTACCGCAATGAGTCGCTTCATGCCGTCCAGTTTGTCCCGGTCTAGTCGTGAATCGAGCTTTTCCTTGACATCCGACAACTTAAGTTCGGCCGTGTCGAAAAACTGAACGGGGCTTTCGAAACCAAAATCTTTGGCATTTTCCACCAGACCTTCCGAAACTCTTTTGGAGATTTCTGCGGCACTGTGCGCCAAGGCCGCCGCGCGAGTGAAATATTCCGCCATGGTCTCACACGGCAGAGGAGAGGGGGTGGGGTGGGGTGTGTGAAGCAATGTTTGGTAACGCTATCGCATAAAGTAAAAAAATGCATGTAAAGTGAACAAGTAAACGATGTAGTCGTTGTAGTCGTTGTACTGGAGAAGCACCATGTTCTCCGCCTACACATGTACACCAGGAAAGATCCACTCCCTTGTGAGTTTTCCCAAGTCGAAAAACGTAACCCCTCCCACTGTATCAAATTGAAAAGAACATGGATAAACCCACTATCATCTATTCGGACTGTGCATAGTAGGTCTACGTCCGTTGGTTTTCATAGTTTTCCTATGACCATGGTCATTGTCAAGCCGTCAAGTAGGTAGCCAACTTAACTCGACAATTATTTAAAAGGTATTCAATACTATTGGTACGATACAAAATTCCTGAAACTCAGAGGTAAATAGGTGATATTTTTTCTTCCCCTTTCTTTATGCTGTTAGCCCTTGCTAATAGGAACATACACGTCTTGGTTTTACCGTTCTATCTTTTGTTTTTGTTGAGTTATTCTAATTTAAAAGTCCTTTACCATGTCCAATTCACCCAAGTCACAACACCCCATGCCCACCATTACCTCATCCTTAATTCGGCACCACATTTGGGTTCTTTTTCAATGCAGATAAAACCCAGCCGAAATCCACCAAACTTTGCAGGGTTATTATGGACTAGGTTATCCTTCGTATGTGACAGTGTGCCGTTGGTATAATAAATTCAAGACTGGCCATTTGTCATTAGAAGATGAACACTGCACGGGACGTCCTTCCAATGAGTCCTATGAATATAAAAGTGACACCATCAAATGGGTAGTTTTTTTTTGACTATATAGAGATAAATCCGCCGAAGCTGAATGGGTCTCTCACAAAATCCTATTGGTCATGTTGTCGTTGGTACATTTTTTGCTCTAAAGCGCTATATAGCCGAAAAAAAAGCACCCAAATGGTTAGTTAGCGAAGACCCACTCGTGACCCTGAATGTGCTTGCGTGGGAGGTGAAGACTTCTGTGAGGGATGTTTGGAATGTCCACCACCAGCTGCATTACTATTCATACCTTAGTACTTGGGTTCCCCATTCCCTAACGTCGGAGTTGCAGAATGGCCGCAAAACCTTTAGCCTCAATTTCCTTGACCATTTTCAGAAACCAACCAACTCTCTCGTGTATAATATTGTGACGTGTGATGAAACCTGGGTTTACCATAATAACCCCCAGACTGGCACTGGTCGAAAGGTATGGGTGCCAGAACACCAAGGTCAGCATGACCCCATCCCTGCTCAGCCATGGTGGATCTCAAAGTTACAAAATTTTCAATGGACTGTGCTCCTCAATAAAGTGATTGTGTTTTATACTGTTTTCGATGCTGATGACACTAGATCCAAGAGTTAATAGTACTAAAGGAATGGTGTCAAACCAACAGTTGGGTAATGGCATAAAACACATCCAAAGTCGCCCACTTCCCAAATCATCCTCCACCAGAATAATGCAAGGCCCATATGGATGAGCTTGGACTCCAACTGCTTAAAGCACCACCCTACTCTCCTGACCTTGCACCATATGACTTTGGGTTGTTCCCACACATCAAGAAAAAGCTGGAGAGTAGAGTGTTTGACAATGATGATGAGATTATAGGGGTATATAATGAAGTCCTTGGTTCCATCCAACGAAGTGACTTTCACAGATGTTTTGATGAGTGGTTCAAGAGGGTGCACACAGTACTTGACAGTGATGGTAATTATTATTAATAAATCGTGGTTCTTATATGAGTATTTCAGGGGTTTTGTAGCAACCGATAGAATTTTGTCACTAGCAGTGTAGATTATATTTATTGATACCCTAATGTAGAAAAATACTAGACACAGACTAGAAATATAAATACTCACCTCTACCTTACCAAATAAACAAAAAATAATGTGGTTTTATTCAAATTACACTTAGAGCACGTCCACTGATCGATGAAATAACGCACCAAGTTCCTGATTCAAGAGTTCACCTAAAGTAGAACCATCACGTTGATAAAACCACGCGGCATGCGCCGTATCATAATCATACCGCTTGGGACCGCTGATGGGCGATGACAGCCATATTTGTTTATTAGGTGGCTGTTTGTTAATGACATAGGTACCGTGGTGTCCTAGAGTTAAAGTGAGAACTCCACTCGCATACTCTACGTCATATTCGGGAAGTTCCATTTCCTCACCCAGTTCCTCAAGTCGGTCAACCAGGTGATCCATGGTGGTTTGCGCTACATCGTGGTATTGAGCGTCACTTAATTGGGCAGCGGTGAACGAATATCGCTTACTGGAATATACCCGATGTGAATGGGATGTATGTAAGGGCAGAGTAAAGAAGGGCGAGAGGAACCCAGTTGAGCGTTGTGATGTCATGGTACCAAAAGACCCTACGTTTATATGCAACGTCCGGACTTCACGACTCATGCGAGTCCGCCTACACGCACAAGTGGTCAAGGAACGAACAAATGGAGTATGTAACCGGTTCATGGTGGTTAAAACTAACAACTATTTTCAAGTCCACGCTAGAAAAAGGAATAAAAGAATGGTTTATGGGGGAGGGGCAATAGGAGGAACAGTGGCCATGGATACGTGAATCAAATTCAATGTGCGTAACTGGTACTAAACCTGTTGCTACAAAGGAATACGTCGTCCAAGGCTCACTCCACTCACCCGGGGAGATCACGTGGTACCGGGCCATGCTGGTAGAGTAAGCATTTGTGTAGTGTGACCATTTCCATATTTACTACCAATATCAAACACTTATTCACAAGCCCCCCCCCCACTGCTGTCAGGGATTATCAGCTCATTACATATAGTCAATAATAAAATTTTGAATTACCCACATTTATAAAAACGATAACGTTTGCAAAACAAAGAAAAAATGACAATGGTTAGACGCATCTATACTATATTACAAAGCTGCACCATTACCCATTCGATCAGAATCGGTATGGCTACCACATTGATTGGTTTTGGGTAAAGAGCAAGTGACGGTAACTACCGAGCCGTCGTCAGCGGTAACAGTGGCGCCGTTATTCACAAGTGGTGATGGTGAAACAGCTGGACGAGGGCTACTGTGCACTGAAGAAGGTGCAGATGCGTTTGGTAAACGAGAAGGAGTTGTTGCTCTGGATGACGAACAGGAAGACGCATTAGCAGTTGGGGAAATACCGTTACCAGAGATATGGTGCGTTGGACTCATCGGATAGGGTAGATGCTGTTCAATCTCAAACTGTGGGTGACGCCTGACCAGATTAATATAATACTGCTGCAGTGTTTCAAACGTAGCGGTCACCTCCCACCTTAAATTTTTCAATAGTTCAACTTCTAAACTGTTAAGTTCTTGGATGCTGATGCCCCCCACCCGAGCATAGTGTGAATTGGTACAGTAAAAATCGCAAACGGCTTTCGCGGCGACTGTAGTGGCGGTGATTAAGAACCGGTGGATAGTCAATGATGATATATGGAACACCGGACGTGGTTGATGAAACGAAGAAAAATTGGTAGGATAAACGGATCGGACGGCCGCACTGGAATCCGTCGGCTCGGGGGGACTCGAAGGACGGTCTCTCCCAGAATTCGTGGTGGTCGGCCCATAGTGTGAGGCCCGGTCGATATAAACCAATAACATAAGTAGACACGAATTTTCCATCGAGGTATAACGAGCAAGACGCTCGAGGTAATCAAGCACGCTAATGCCCGGGATCACCCGTGAGTGAAAACGGGTTAATTGTTCCCGCTCCCAGGGGATACGATCGTTTACGGCAATCAACTGATACATCATACTGGCGACGAGAAGTACCAAATGGCCCACTTGGACCTCGTGGTAATTAGGTGGTAACCGCGTTACCGGTCGGGAAGGTGGTGGTGGTAGTGGCTGCATTGGAATCCGAGAGTGGCCACAGTTACCATGGTTTTCTATCGATGATGGTTCAATGGTACGGGCGAGCGGGGAAGTTGCACATGTGGTGAGAACCGTGTGATGGGGGGAACCGGTGGGGGTCATGTTACAAAGTCAAGGCAGCAGAGCAGGCCTAGTCGAAAAAGTGGAGCAATGTCCACAATTCATAACTAAATATTACGAACCATGTATAGCAAACAGAAGATGTAAAAACTAACGACGAGATGCATGGGGATGGTGAGGACATGCATTTTATATTTTAAAAAACGTAATAATCTGTTGGTCCCAACTGGCCAGTGTCCGTCCCCGTTTTATCCACGCGCCAGGGGGACTTGCCTACTATTCGCCACGTTCCTACCAGTGCATAAAGCGGCCAAAAATTTGGAAACGACGTGTAAGGCAGGACTATTGATATTTTTTTTTATATATGGGTGATATTTTTCTACTATATAGCAAAAAATCCGCCAGCGTTGGGTGGGTTTCTCACAAAATTCTACTGGTTAAATTTATAACTGGTACATCGTTGCTCCAAATTGCTATATAGTCGAAAAAAAGCTAACCATATTTTTTTACTACCCTTTGAAAGCCACTTTTTCATGGGTAAATTAAAAATGTCGCTGCCCATCTGTTATAGTTTCTGCAGTTGCGTAAGAGTAGCAGCCGTCGATGTGGGGTGGGGGGGGGAAGCCCGAAACCCCCCCCCCCCCAAAAAAAAAAAAAAAGAAAAAGAAATTGGAGTTGCTCAGGGACAAACATTTGGCTAGTTGAAGTAGAGACGATAACCCTTGTAGCTGGAACAAAGTGGGCACTTGGTTAACTGCCGGTTGTTGGACTAGCAAAGAGAGAGAGCCGTGTACTAGAATCCTCCCAGCATCAGTCGCTGTTCCACATAAATCTTCCGTTTTTCGCAATGTCGGTGGTTGAGTGCCCCTCCTCCATGAACCTCGATAATTTCTGCCATCGCCAAGATATCACCTCTTTTCCATGTAACAAGTCCACCCTAGTACGCATTTCCGCTGGTCTGATGATGTTACTCAATGAACACTAATGCCATAAGGTGCACCATATCCTAGGGTTCACCTATCTAACGTTACCCCTCCCCTTTTATCCCGCTCTGCACAAATGCAGAATATCCCCAGCCATGCCTAATGATGTATATATTTCACCATTTTTACAAGGCATTTATACATATGATTGAATAAAAAGCCCACGGCAAAGGACATATGCCAAGGAATATTGGTCACTGCAAAGCACTACCGCACAAGATGAGGGGGAAAACAATGGTTTGGGGGATATGTTACTCCTCTTTGCCTCTTTCTATACCATTTCCTGGCCGACTTTGTATTACTCTCCCCATAACCTTTTCCAATCCGCCCACTTTTCATGACTATACAAGGTGGTTAAAGCCTCACTATTCAAGAGTGAAAAAGTGCACCTCGGTTAAAGGGAATTTGAAAAGCAAGTGACAGCACGGCCTTATCAATGGCATCCACATTTCCTCGCACGATAGGCACCTTACTTTAGGTATTTGCCCAGGTATCTTTTTTCAGTCTATTATCTTTTGT
Source organism: Dispira simplex (assembly GCA_027478255.1). Lineage (NCBI taxonomy): Eukaryota > Fungi > Kickxellomycota > Dimargaritomycetes > Dimargaritales > Dimargaritaceae > Dispira > Dispira simplex. Next base: position 57,808 of record JAOPJG010000016.1, on the reverse strand, counting down.
TGTTGATGAATATAGAAGGCTCAATTGGGGTTATGCACGCTGCCTCCATTTTTTATTTATCTGGAATTGTCACTAACCTACCACCGCTATATTTCATTTTTTTTCGCTTTCACTCAGTGCCTTCATGCAGCTGTGTTACACTTTGCATTTACTACTAGGCCTAGGTTGGTTGTCGGAGGTAGATGCTCTGAATCTTCCGTTGACGCGTATAATGACAACAACCACAGACCCAAACTTGCCACTCCTCCTTCTAAACGTAAAAAAAGGGTGACGAGAAGCCAGTGGACAATTTAATGGGAAGATAAGTTTCGAAGAATTTTGGCCCAAAGGATGAATCTTTCTCCTTGGACAAAGTAAGGCTCAGTTCTGTATCACCTCCTAGCTTCCCGGAGAATCGCACATGACCCATGACTAACTATGCAGCGGCCATTGTGTCGCCCTTCATATCCAAATATACCGCCATGAAGCTGCGACCATTGCGGAATAACGACGGCCCGAAGATGAAGCTGGAGAATTTGAAAAGTTATTGTGGCGATGGTCCTGGGCTTATTTCACACGAGACGGGTTCCCAACGTAACCTGTTAAAATTAACCCCGTCCGAGGATATCGCACTTTCTATCCGGTACCAATTGTTAAAAATGATGGGGAGATCCAACGATGAGAGAATATTTCCACTTTACATCAGCAATATGCACTATCCTAATGTACATGCAGGTAAATACGCTGAGGATTTTCAGTAGAATATGACCCTGCTTATGTTAGAGATCGGGGAATACCAACCTGAGCCGGAATTTAACCTGGTTAAGTTAAGCGAAACCAACAAGATGTCCTGCGAACAACTTGTCTTCGAATTATCCGACAGCCACCCATTCTTTCAGATCATCGATATTGAATCAGGGGTAGATATTCAACAAGTAGTAGCGATTGCTACCAACGTACTCGAGGAATTTAACGAACACAACCGAAAGTAGATTTCCAAATTCAAGAATCAACACCATGAATTACCAGTGAAAAATATAGGAACATTATCAGAACCTTGATTCGTTGGGTACTGGTATGTCTAGTGACTTGTTCGTAAAAATGTTACAAGATATGTTAATCTTCTAATTTTCTCGCCATTTTTTATAGAAAACATTATCGTGGGAGTTTAAAAGAATTAATGCCAGCTTTTCGATGACAACGGAAGCGCCATACTTAATAATGAGATGCCTGTTAAACCGTGAGCCGGAGTTTAGTGACTGGTATCTAGGTTGGCCGTAAGAGTACATTCCTGGGGGTGATGAGTACTCATTAGCATTGCCATTATGGCAGTATCTGGGGATGGGATGCCCCATCATAAGCTACCACAAGAGTGAGCTATATTCATAAATGGCAATCTATGCAATAAACATAATTGCATAGAAGAATAAACATAAATTCGTAGTCAATCACAATGGGGGGGGAAGCACTGCGTTTCTCAAGTGAAGCTGGCTTGTATTCCAAAACTGGGTGGTCAAGCAACCATCTCCGCAGAAGAACAATGGTGGATCTTTACCGTTGATCCTTACAGTACTGGTTAGCTTTGGGACTAACCCTCACTAATTATGGTCAAATAAATGCCTCGAACAATTTGAAACTCATCAGAATACACTCGTGGTGTTTGGAATTAACCATTTCCGATACACAGTAACTTTTTCAGATAAAGGAATGGACGGAGGAGTTCGTCAAAAGTCCCCCTACTCAAGATAGGTCTCCTCTTGCACCACCTCATTCAATCGCACATGAACGTATCCTTTGTAGAGTGTAGGATGCCCTTTATCCATAGTGATATATGGGATCATTTGTACATTAGGAGTCCCCTCCCCTAGTGGCTATGCGGTCGACTCGTGCTAGCGCACGGAAATAGTCACAGGGATCAATTAGGAGTTCATTATCGTTATATAAGATGTATCTCATCACGGTCCATTACGTAGACACCAATCTTCGTGTGTGTTGTCCTGCTACACATTGACAAGGAAAAGGTTTGATGTGCATGGCGTGTTATACAGTAAACAAAAAATCAAAATTATAGAGCTGAACAATATTTTGAAGGTGATGTTGTCATATTTAATATAACTTTATGCTAAGATATGGTTCATAACAAGATGGCCTATGGCACTATTTTAATCATTGGTAAATTTTGGTTTTACGTAAGATCCAAGGTGCACCAAACTTCCATTGCCTTCCTCGGCTACCAGTCAACGCGTCATTCCTTAAGAAGATAGGTGTCCTCCGGATCGTAGTTTTCGTTTAGTAACCGGTACAAATAAGTTGGGGGATGACCACCGTGGTTCGTAATGAATAAATTGATGTACTCGGGTGCCACATAGTCATAGTATGGATTAATAACCTCCACGTGAGGTACCAGTGATCCGTCACCAAAGGGTAGCACAGGGTCGGGCGCCACGCAGATGTTGAGGGAATCCTCGTCAAAGGGGAAAATAGGAGATAGTTTGAACAATCCTGCGCATACTACTACGGGAATAGAGTGATGTTTCGCGGCTTCCGCCATGGCCTGGATACCGTTGGAGGATATGAGCCCCCCATTGGCCAGTACTGCTGACGTACCCACAATGACCTTGTTGACTCGGGCCATCATGGCAAATACGGCCGAATCAGCAATCACAGTGGTATCAATACCAGCAGAGGCCAGAGCTTTGGCGGTTTCGTGTCCACTAAATGAAGAAGCGGATTCGGCTACGATCACCTTAAACTTGCGTTTCTTGGCGGCAAATTTCAGAAATAATTCGACCGTTTTGGAAAGTCCGGTGGTCATAATAATCTCGTTGGAATGAATGTGGTCCATGGCCTGGGACGAAATGTTGGTATAAACATCTTCCAATTCTTCGATAAAATCCTGAACCTCCTGAATGATCCCCGGTTTAACGTTTTGAGTATACTGGGTAAAGTCTAACTCTTGGTTGTCGATATCCCCGAGAAGGTTGAACATGGACGACTGGGCTGATAGCACAGGTAAGTTTTTGGGTTGACCGTGCGGCACTGAAGTACCTCCTTGGACTTCCCTAGTGCTATTCCCGGTGTATACGTCTCGTATCAAGCGTAGAACCCGGCGTACGATGTTAACAATTACCATTTCTTTGGGTTGCGCTTCCAACAGACGCCGGCCCACTTCTTTGATTTTGGTCAGTAGCATGGCGGCATGGGCCCATCGACTCACCGAAATGATTTGACGGAGTACCTTGGCCGTTTCCAGGGCAATCGCAAACGACCCTGTAAGCTGTCTAACATTGGCGTGGGAAGTTGGGAACATGTATAATATAGTGGATTAAGAATACCCATGGGTTAAGAGGGTTAGTATTCGTATTGAAGCAAAGCAACAATCCCCGCTGACCAACCATATTTAACACTTCCCTAGGTTTCCCTCGCCCATCAAGTTACTAGAGGCAATGGCAGTGGGGGGGAGGAGAATGGAAGGTGGAGTTGCAATTTTCTTACCTTCGTTTGAGCTTAGCTACTAGCTCCTCGACCAACACATTGACGTCCTTGGTAGGTATCATGGTTCACGATCTAACTGTCCCAGTTACCAAGGGTAAGTAAGTAAACGTTAAATAGGATGGACAATGTGACAGTATAAAAATGGCCGAATACTTCGGACCAAAAAATGAGAAGAGTACAAGACACCCCAAGAGGTTTTTAGATATAGGCGAAATCCCGCAAAAGGCGATATTAGTCAGGAAGAGAAAAAGTGGGGATCCTTGTATGAGGGTAGCACTGTCGGGCTGAATCCTCTATTTTTTTGACAAAAGAAAGCTATTGAAAACCATGCAAAACTTGGGTATGTTCTTTGTAGTAATTATCAGCTAAACCAGAGGTATCACTGACCTCGCCCCTGACAAGAGACACCAACAAACATTGCATTTAATCACGGAGGATTTCTGTAACCTCCTTTTTTTTCTCTATACAATTACTTCTTGGTTGTTGTTAGAATGGTAATTCGGTGTTAGTTTTGATCTGATCCCTAACTTATTTATTACCGCATTTCCTTCATTTACCTCGTTTTCGCTACAACGAGCTTCCCAACAAAAAAAGGTATTTCGTGTGCCGTTTATCTTCGAAATGCCACCCACTACCACGGCACTCCGACCGTCCCAGGTCCTTGGGTTGTGCGGAAAGGCTTCCGCACGAGTTTTCCAGCAGCCGATTGACTTGTCACGACGACGAGGGTGCGTTATACCACCCAAGGTGATGTATCATTATTCGACAGATATCGAGGGTTTGTGTCCGTCACCGTTTGCGAAACAAACAGGTAAGTACACAGTAAGATCAAAAACGAATGCCTATAATCATTTGGAACAGCTACTATAAGTCCAAAAGCAAGCGAAATAAGGACATCTCAACAAACATATTTATGCGTATTATTTGCTTTATCAACGGTTTCGGGTGATATAATCTGATAGACCAAGCCTTTGCCTCGCCGTCCGTTGACCCACCCGAAAATATCAAAAACTGTGAGGATATTCAATTGAAACCATTTGACACCAGTTTAGAGTTCCTTAGTCCGGATTTCAAAACTTTACCACGGTTGGCGTATGACTTAGACCGCACCTTGTTCAGTCCGGGAGTACACTACCTTCAAGATCCACGTAGTAAAGTATACAATTTCGACCCCTGGCTTCAAAAGGTTCCCCCACCCGACGAATTTGATTACGACAAGTTGAGACCCTTCATTAAATCGTCCCAGGATGACAAACTGAAGAGATTGGCTCGCAAGCACAAGTGCACCTTTGTGGGATCCACCTCGTCCATGACCCATATCTTGTCCCATGTGTATTTTCTCATTTCCCTATGGCGACCCGTAGACATTTCACGACTCTCCCAAAAGTTTGCACACATGTACACGTCATATACACGCGGCATGCGCGTACCAGCATCGGCCTATTTACGCTACGAGGATGGTGTATATGCCGTGGACGTAGACAAGAGTTTTGATATGGAGGACAGCATTTTGATGGTGTTGGGCAAGTCTATGGAGAAATTTCTCACTTTGACACGTAAGGAATTTAACCGGTTTTTGAAACTTTCCAAAGCCAAAGGGGAAGAAGGTGCCGAAACGTACTCGTACGCCAAATACCAAAACTTTTTGTTGCGTTCCCAACTTGATTGTTACGACGATCGTTTACCCCGGCAAGCTTTTGATTTGAAAACTCGAGCCACCATCGCCGTTCGCCTGTTGCTAAAAGACCACCCGGAGGCATCCGGGTACGAGATTCGTCGTTCGCAAGGACTACTCGAATCCTTTGAGCGTGAACACTACGATATGATTCGATCAGCGTTTCTCAAGTACAGTTTCCAAGCACGTATCGGCAATATGGACGGCATATTCGTGGCCTACCACAACACCGAGCGGGTGTTTGGTTTCCAATATTTTCCTCTGGAGGAACTCGACCGGCCCTTATTTGGTAGCTCCCGTCGGGGAGACCGCTACTTTGCCATGACAATGCAGCTTCTACAGCACATTTTTCAGCGCATTACGGAAAAGTACCCGCGCCAGACGGTTTTGGTATCGTTTGAGAGTGATCAAAGCAAGGGAATAATGCAAGTATACGTAGAGGCCTTACCACCCGGTAAGGATTACGTGGAACACGCGGTAGACGAGGACAATGTGTTAACTATCCACCCTGACACCGAAGTGAGTTTATTCGAAGTACACCCAAGGGAGATCCCCACTACTGAATTTGGGTTTGTCAATGCGTTTGGTAAGGCGTCTGAAGGACCTTCTCCGTTACCTTCCAAATTTTCAATTTTGGAATCTTCGCTTACACCGGTCCAGATTTTTACCGAGTACCAGGAATTTCGACAGAAACAACTGTTGTGGTTTGATTACGGAGATGAAGCGGAGGTCCGCGACTTGGACGATGTATTGGATACTGAAGGTCGTGAAAATGAAAGTTATCGTAGTTTTGACCTGCGTCAATTATTGCGAGAAATCAGTCGACGACATTCCAGCGAGGGTAAACCCACTCCTCACTCCAACCCGATCGTTTGGCGGTCAAGTATGGTCACGGCGGCCAGTAAGCCCTCCAAATCCTGCTCTATCAAGCATAAGGGCCGAAAGAAGAAGTAGAGGCCTGACCGACCCGGGCATGGGAAAGGATTTAGCTAACAGTTGAGACTCCTTTAGAGCATTGATGTGTTGCTAGCGTATCCGCTTGTAAGCTCTGCCAAGGATATTATTTTCTTCACTCGGGGGTGTTTTTTTTCATACACGACAACTGGCCTGTACAAGACGCCAACACAAAGTGTACGGTTAGCATTGTATAATGTTTATGGCCCTTGAAGACTTTCAATATAAATGTAGACAATCATCACCTGACGCTCTTCTTGGTATTTAAATTTTTGGGTTGATTAGTAAATAGGGGAGTCATCAACGACGGATATGGTGGGTCACTTAGCTCCCTCGTAAGTTAAAAAGGCATATGTCCCACATACCAACAACTTATAGTGTGTGGTCAAAAGGATGGCAGCAAAAAGGTGGAGTGGGGAGAGAGATAAAGGAAGCGCAACCAGAGTTTGGGTTAGGGCACCGAATATGCTCAAATCGTTTTATTAGTGGCGTGATACCTGCATATCTACCTCTTTCAGAACGAGAGAGGAAACCTTTCAGACATCGTTGGACCAATCATCACGACCACGCTGCGTATGCCAGTGAATAGACACACAGATAACACCTCCCCCATGAAAGGATTTGTCGGACAGAGGAGATGTGTCATCCTATCCCTCCTTGACCAGGGCCCTCCTCCCCTCCCCTCTCCTCTTCACAGGTATATCAGGAGGTTACGTCCAGTTTTACTGAGTTGGCCTGTGTTATTCCTAATTCCAGTTTGGTTTTTTTTAGTTTAGTGTTCAAAAATACCCTTCAGCGACTTTGCTTATCGCCATGTTCAAAGTAACCGTTTGCGGAGCTGCCGGTGGCATTGGCCAGCCATTGTCCCTACTCTTGAAGCTGAACACCGACATTACTCACTTGGCCCTGTACGATATCGTTAATGCGCCCGGAGTGGCCGCGGACTTGTCCCACATTAATACACCGGCCAAGGTGACCGCTCATCTCAAAGACGCCGAACTTCCCGCCGCTTTGACCGATGCCGACTTGGTTATTATTCCCGCGGGGGTGCCCCGTAAACCCGGGATGACCCGCGACGATCTGTTCAAGATTAACGCTGGCATTATTCGTGGGTTAGCCCAATCTGCCGCTGTACACTGCCCCAAGGCGTTTATGCTCATCATCTCCAACCCTGTCAACTCCACCGTACCGATTGTGGCTGAGGTGTTCAAAGCCCACGGAGTGTACGACCCGCGTCGTATCTTCGGGGTTACCACTTTGGATGTTGTGCGTGCTTCACGATTCGTGGCTGATATCCGGTCTTCCGTGGACCCTACTTCTACCAGGGTACCCATCATTGGAGGCCACAGTGGGCCTACCATCGTGCCCTTGTTGTCCCAAATCCAACCCGCCGTGGATTTAACCACGGATGAGATCAAGGCCCTTACTCAGCGTATCCAGTATGGCGGGGATGAAGTGGTCAAGGCCAAGGACGGGGCTGGTTCGGCTACTTTGAGTATGGCTCAAGCTGGGGCTCGTTTTGCCCAGGCTGTCATCTCCGCCAGTGTGCACGGTACCACTGGTATCGTAGAGCCTTCGTTTGTGGCTCTGACGGCTGATCCTAAGAACGGTCCCGCCGTCCAGGGACAGGTTGACGGGCTGGCCCACTTTGCTGTGCCCGTGGAATTGGGCAAGAACGGTGTTGAAAAAATCTACCCGATCGGTCCCCTTTCGGATTACGAAAAGGAGCTGCTCAGCGTTGCTGTCAAGGACCTCAAGAGTAACATCCAAAAAGGAGTTGACTTTGTTGCCAATCTTTAAGTTTAGAGCCTGGGAGTTGGTTTTGACAGGTGTTGATTAGAAAACTCTTGGTGCATTCCTGTCATTGTTTTTAAAACCAGGGTACATTCCCCTTTCCCTTATTATGAGAAGTCAATAAAATACTATGTTAGTTAGATAGAGTCGACATTGAAATGTTACTAGGTGCGAGGGGTGAGTGGACGGTATCTCTCTTTAACGAATACATACGATGGGGTGGCAAGGGCCTTGCTTTGGTAGAGAGAAAATTCGGGAAATCGGATCTGGAGCAATTTTTTTTCACCCAGACTGTTGCAGTGTTAGAAATCCTTGAATTAAAAGTGCTGATCGTGAAACATGAGGTTAAATATTCCTAGAGATATTATTTATTTGATTGAATTTAAGCAGATGACGTTATCGATCACCTACTCAATTGGCGAACCCATACATACACCCCCAATTTTTCTCTCAGTATAAGTCGCTCCCTCGTTCGAGGAATACAAGGACAACAATGAGGCACTACACCTCTAGGAATCACCCAATGCGGGAGAAAAATGCCAGTTTTTGATTTAGGCAGAGGTCTCCATAGCTTCAGTGGCAGCAGCAGCAGCAGCCTTCTTGGTGAAGGTACGCTGTCCCTTGCGGGTGGCGTGGAGACGCTTCAGGGCGGCATTGGCTACCCGGGGGTGGAGGGAACTACCGACAGCCTTTTCTAAATCAGCAGCGGTTCGAATGGCACGGGTGTTCTTGACAATCACCGACTTGCGGGTGCCGGCCAACTTGCGACCTTCATGTTCAGTCTTGGTAAGACGGATGGCGGGGCCGGAACCGACGGCCTTGACGTCCAAAGTCTGGACATTGCTCAAACCGTTGGTGAGGGGTGAGTTGATGAGGGAAGGGTTACCGTGCTCCCGGGTGAAAGTAAACCCGTTCCGCTTGGTCTGGAAGCTGTTGAAGTCCTTGACGGCGAGCCAAAGCAGATCGGACGACATGGTGAATGGTACTAGTGAAACTACGGCTTAATAACCAAATCATATGTATTCCAACACCATCAGTAAAACAACAACAGCGTGAATTAGTACTTTGGTTCGAGTAGAATCATGCGATCGGAGAGTTAGATATTCGGCAATGTAGTATTGTAAAACAACACCCACCCTGGTAGTGGGGAAAGATGCGGATCACATTTGATTGGGGATTTCAAAATCCTGTAGATATTATTACTTTGTTGTTCGAAGACCAAGGGTAAAAAAACATACAAAGGTTCGGGAACCACTCCAGCTCTCTCGAGATGAACTTGCACAATCTTGTTTAACCAAGATCAACTCTAAGGAGACACCAGTGAGCGTAGGTGCTAGTATATAGCAAACAGCTCGGATAAAATACATACCTAACGGAAGGAGTTAGTGAGGGTTTCAATTCGATCTAGTAAAGAGAAAGAGGAGGAATCTAGACATTCCTGTGTGCTGCCCCTTTTTTCCTTGCTTGGGTTGTTTCGTGTTGGTTAGCATGTCATCCTTTGGCCTGGAAAAAAAATATTTCGCAGAGGTATACACTGTATTTACTTCAAAGTCGGACTGTAGGCATGGAATAGAGCATTCCATAGTGTGGTGGTCCAATTTTTACCAAAAATTTCCCATACCATAGTGTAAAAATATCGTAAAATTTTTTCGCCCTGGTGTTCATCCACTCCGATTTATGATCAGGTGATTTATTTCACAAATCACCGGACGGGTTTAACACGGCGTTCAAGAGGCTTGATGGGTAGGAAAAATAGAAGCTGTTCGTAATCACCCACACGAGAAATGACACCATGCGTATTTTTTTCCGAAAATTAGGACACCGGTTTCAATCACAGAGCAAGTTCCGTTTGTGGGTCCCTTTCGTTCCCTATTTTTTTATTAGCTGTGGATGCCTCCGTGCATTTGGTTTTAGAGTCTACGTTTTCATTTTTATTTTATTCGACGACGTGGAGCGGTGGTATTTTCGTCAAGACAACTTGTTACGTATTTTTTTACTACGCGTTGTTTCACTTCTGTCAATTTAAAAGTGCAGAAACAGTGGGTATTTTGTATCTACCATTGCGAAAAAAAGGTGACATTGGCCCGCTTGCGTCATTCCCAGGTCGTATAGAGACCTTTCTAAGTTATTTTCGTTGAGAAAATACACAGTTGCTCACTCGGTGCTTATATCTCTCCTCACTACAACTATTAGCAATGGCGATGCCCAGTCCTTCAACGCTACCGGTGACGGGCGACGGTGACTCGTCACAGTCGGTAGCGACTCGTATCACGCACGGTTACACTTTGGTGGAGCGCAAAGTGCAGCATTTTTTAGATTCCACCATTGCTTATACCACGTACCGTTGGGTATTCACAGCGCTGGCCCTGGTGGTATTTATGGCCAGGGTACTCCTCGTACACGGTTGGTATATTATCACCTATGCGTTGGGTATTTACATGCTCAATTTGTTTTTGGCCTTTTTAACGCCCAAGTGGACGTCAGACACGTCGGTAGCGGAACTCGAAGCCGATGACGTCGGACCCTCAGACGGTCCCGGACTTTTGCCTACTTCCAATAGCGATGAATTCCGCCCCTTTATCCGTCGTTTACCCGAATTCAAGTTTTGGCTGAGCGCCACAAGGGCTACGCTGATCGCCTTTGTATGTACATTTTTCGAAGTGTTGGATATTCCGGTATTCTGGCCCATCCTGCTCGTCTACTTTGTTATACTGTTTGTTTTGACCATGCGTCGCCAAATTGAACACATGATTCGTTATAAGTACATTCCCTTTGATTTGGGAAAGAAGAGTTACCGTCGGGTGTAATCCACTATTTCTTGGCTTTAAATCTCCGCTAGATCCGACCAGAGCGAGTGTCTCCACTTGCTTTTCGATTTTTACCCATCCACAAGAACGCCTTTTTTCCCAAAGTGTTCGAGATATGGTTAACCTTTCCCTTTGCTCCAGTTACTGCTGAATTACGTACTTGGTCATTTCATTTGTGCCCTACTTTTGTTCATACACACTACCCAATTTCTGCCTATAGCTGTCTATTCGCATCCCCTTTGTTTTGAAATAAAACTGTACTGATTGAAGGTTTTTTTTAATAAAGCACCAAAAGATCAATTACTTCCAACTGATGAAACTATCTCGGTGCTGCTACAATTAATGGTGTGCCTAATGTAAATGTTACTTCACTAACAAGGACGGCCACGTTAGTATATATGGGTAGTTTTTTTTCAACTATATAGCGAAAAATCCTCCGAAGTTGAATGGGTCTCTCACAAAATTCTATTGGTTACGTTGAAGTTGGTACATTTTTTTGCTTCCAATCTCTATATAGTCGAAAAAAAAATCAACCATATCATGCTAATATTTCGGTGTTCTCTGTCTCTGGTTGTTATATATCACGTGACTTATCCTCGAGGTATATAATTTGTTCAAACTATCACCGATGGAGGGGGAACTTCTCTTTTGAAGCCATTGCTTACTTTATTGTTTATCCCAGTTTACACTCTATCTTATACTCAATTTATATGCCTTGCGCATACCATATGACTGATTTTTTTTCGACCATATAGGGATAAATCCGCCAAAGTTGAATGGGTCTCTCACAAAATCCTATTGGTTATGTCATTGTTGGTACAATTTTTGCACCAAATCTCTATATAGTCGAAAAAAAATCACCCATATATACTTACCCACTATATATTGTTTACTCTTCGTTTATTAAAGGTTGCTGTTTATCCAATTTCCAACATATCAATAAATATGAGGGTGTGAGGAAACCAAGCTCTTCCTACCGTAGGCGGAATTATTCGGCAGGTAGGATGACGCCAGAAGAACATTCCACACAAGTTCTCGTCGAGAATCGGTCGTGTTCATGGCATCTAGTAGTTCTTACAAATCGATGAACATTGGCTGGTATCTTATCGTTGAATCGGTAATATAATATTATCAACCTAATACAATGAAAATACATCATCATCTTTTTTGTATATAATACTAAAGCTTGGAAATGTAGCTCGCCACGTTTCTTTTCATTGAACAAGAACCAGCATTGAATCACTTCAGCTTCATAGAAGTTGCTGCCGCCACTATGTTGTGTGGCTTATACCGGCCACTAATTGCTAGCCAAATAATCACCGAATAAGTCAAATGCCATCTAATTGTAAGAATTCCTGCCACCACAGGCCCTTTGTTTCGCTTTCGATCGGACACTATCGATTATAAAAATATATTACTTCCAAAATTTAAAGGCTGCCTTCCCCTCAAAAAAAATTCAAGAGGTATGGGAAATGTGGCGGTCTCCAGAAATGGCGTTTAAGCTGCCCGATATGTTATTCGTGATATCGTTACCAAATCTATCGATGCCCATTATATTATTAGGAAAAAAAACCCGTAACCTGGCTACGCACTTAGTCTCATCCTGCGCAACTCCACCGAAGCCCTTGCCTGTTACTATCTACCAGATGGGAATGATAACGGGAGCAGCAGAGTGAGAGGCCTTGGGTTGGGGTAGCCCACCCCATTGTGAGTTGACGCAGTTGATGTCTCATTTTGGAAGACAGAGAAATAGCGTCCAACTATGAAGATACCCCCTTCCTTTACATTAGGAAGTAAATCTTTGGTCCTACCTTACGTATAATGGTAGTTGGGTGATGCTTTAATATTAACGCCGTTCATCTTTGAAAAATATTCCAACAACTCGGGAAATATTGGAATGGGGTTTCCCGATAAATAATGGGCATTCTTAACTCTGGGGATAACATTCCCCGATATCTACATTTTCCCAACCAAGTAGGGTCGACTTTTTTCCTTCCTTGTTTTCACACCAATATATCCTTGTGTAACATGCCAGTATAGCCTCTTTATACGGGAGCTATGGTAATGTTACTTGAGGGTACACCCGGAGAAAATAGGTTGTGGGAAATTGGAGTTCGTTCCACCACATCTAGAAGAAGAGCAATGTACAAATATCCCTACGAAGATTGATTTTATAATGCTAAACACGAATTTTTCCATTTCCCCCAAATTTTCTTATCATTGCTATCGTATTTACCCCTTTTCGTTTGAAACGGGATCTAATGCTATGAGGGAGGGGGAGAGGGAGGAACCGTTGCCACTTCTCATGATAAGCGTTAGATATGAAAATTGGGTTAGTGAAATCCCTACCACCACCATAATCTTCGTGGTGATGTCAAGTTGGTTCGTTTTTTGGGATTGCTGATAGGAAGTCTCTCTGTACTACAAGTTAAAAAAAGGTGAATTTTAAGAAGTCAACCCGATGCTTATTTAAAGAGCGATGCGTTCCCACTGTTGTCTTTCAAAAAAAAAACTCATAACCTGCACTTTGAAATCGTTTCGCTTTCATATCTCCCACCCTAACTTTGACTCACTCTTCGCCACATATCTTACTATCCCTCTCTTGGTTCGTCTTACATTGTTTCTCATAATGTTGTGGCATCGTGCTGGTTTACTTGTGGTAGCTACTCATTTGGCTGGAATCCTCACTAACCCAGTGATATTCGCTAATAACCTATGCCGTACTAACGAAAAGGAGTTGTCCACTCTCACCTCTGGCGGTCTGCTCAACCAGTGGTTCCAATTGGTGCAAGAACGCCAAGGTGACGCCAATGGTAGCCGTGGTCGTGCAGAAGATGCAGTGAAACACTTCGAAAACCAACTGTATTTCGCCGAACTGGACAGCTTTCTACCATTCATTACACCATATTATAAGCAGTACTCGTTGATTAAGCCCTTAATCATGGTCTCTTTGTACGTATCGGAGGACGAGTATGATGACGGTGACGACTACTTGGAATCAAACCTGGTAAAACACTACGAGCACATTCCCAACTTCTCGCAGCGCTACCCGCTCCACTGGGCGGTAGCTAATCATCGTGACCACGGCCTAACTATTTCGGTGTTCAGTGCCTTGGCGGAACGGATAAGCGACCATGTTGAGACCAAATTCGGCCATGCGTCAGATACTCTCATGCTTTTCGCCGTGGTCCGTGATTTAATGCGGATAGCGATTTTCACCAATAACGTAGATGCCGTACCTGGGTTTTACAATCATTTCCGTCATTGGGCGATAAAATCCAGTGAAACAGTACTCTATGAATACTATTTAACCCATTCCACTGGTCCTTTGGTGGATTACATCAATCAGAAAAAAGTGCCTAGTCACCCATTTTTCGCACCCATGATCAAGGATGTCGCGGTGGCCATCGCCGATAGCTATGCTTTATTGCTTTATTTGTGGGTAAACGAATTATCAACGTGCTTCCCTATCCGAGATTTCCTGGTGAAGAAGGTTAACATGGTTTACCCTGTGTATTTGGATACGCTAAAGTCTAAGTTGAACCCACAGACTGCCCAACATTTGTTAACTGCACTCAAAAATATTACCGATACAGTTCCAAAAACATTCACCGAGTCGCAGCTACCCTTGACACACACCATGTGGGTACGTTTGACACAGTTGAATGATGTCATTTCGTTTGATCTCGAAGACCCCCGCCGTGTTCGAATACCTTTATGTTAATATTTCTCAGAATTAACTGTAGTGCCAGGTTTCCATGAGTACTCCAATCCAACTTGTAGTCAAAATATTTAGTTCATTGCATACCGTTTCTAGTTTGTCCTGCAGCATTGTATATTATCAAACATCGATGTCATTAGTCTATTCACAGACACTTTTCTTATGAATCAGAGCCCATTGTTCATCATTCCTATCATCCCAATCGTATGTGGTACAATATAAAGGATATTGAAAAAGAGCATTGAACTTATATAAGCGAAAAAAGCACCGGTGAATCAAGAGAAAGTATAATATTATCATTTACTCACTATCCACCACCACTGTTAGTTTTGGGACCGGGAGGTTAAATTCTGCAGTTGGTGCTGTCGGAGTATAGGCAAGTTCGTCTCTGTACTGGGAAGTAGTATGTTCTCATTCGCACTACCAGTGGGGCTGGAACTGGGGATGCGATACTCCATTGTTGGGAGAAATTTTGGATAAATATATATTTTGATAAAGTTACGGCGTAGATAATAGATAGTGTCATAAATAATCAGGACGTAAATATATAAGATTATAGGAAGTTAGGGATATATTGGGTAATAGTGGATGGGTATGGGTGACTACTGCAGCGTAGCAATTCGACCGTAACAACTTGGAAGATTGGGCAAGCAATGGGTATCCGTCGACGCAGGGCGAGACCCAACTCACCCTACTGAACAAGGATAATGACTGAAAGTTTAATAAACGAATACGAAGAATATAATGAATAGATTGTAACCCGCAAATGGTGTTCCCGAATGAGGGTGACTTACATGCCACGACTGTGTGGCTATGTAGCTGTCTTCGCTAGTACCATTGTTAAATTTACTGTCGATGGTTTGGGTCCTAGCAACCACCACCACCACCACACCCACCCCCTCCTCCCCCACACCCACTTCCTCCACCACCACAAGCACTGCCACCACATACTGCAGTACCCCAGCCTGCGTGGCTATCCCCATCGACAAATCCCCAGGTGCTATGTGTGTAGCCGTGGTCGGTACAATACCAGTCTGCCTCAAATAGTGGTAACACAGCTGCCTCGTGTGTACCATCCTGGTCGCGATCCCGTCGATTACGTGCTGAGTTGTTCGGCGAAATTTCGTTTTTCTGTCCTTCCTTCGCTGCTGGGCCCTTTTCGGCCAGTGGTAGTCGCTTTTGGATTTTCTTGATATGCCTAGCATGAAAGAATACATAAATTCCGTAGACTGGCATCAAAACTGCAAAGACCAACCGAGGGATGTATTTTACATATTCTGCATACAAATCCTCGATGGTGTACGGTTCCTTGTAGTTGGCGTACCAGTAACTGGCGGTGAGTCGGAGGTGACGTTGTAACATGCGGGTGGGGTACGTATCATCATGGTTGATGACCCGGTTGGTGACCCGTACAGTAGCCTGTTGGTAACACTTGGGTGTCAATTGGTGGGTATGCCAAGCCAGGTCAATATCCAACGTGGGAATGAGCACTTGGTTGGGAACATTCTTTATCAGAGATAGAAACATGACGTACCGAATGATCGCTATTCCTAACGTAGCAGGACATTGCCAAGTGCCTTGGACCATCTTGGCGGTAAATTCCTGCTGACGCAACACGGCCCGGCACAAGTCCAATGAAAAGGGCGATATCTGCTCACGGTACTGTGATACGATACGCGCGATAGTGTACGGCCGAACGTTTCCGTAAAACCGTCGCCTTCTGGCCCTTGTCTTCACCTCGTTCAATTCGGAAAGGATATTTTTCCATCGACAGGCATGCCAGTTATCCCGTCGGTCGACCGCCGCCTGCGCGGACAATCCATCAAAAAGGATAGCATGGTCCGTTTCCGTGCGGTCCTCCAGTTGCTCACCGTGTTTAACGTCAATCACAGTACCCCGTAAGTAAGTGTGTGCCACCGTTAGATGTCGGTGTACGTGTTCCCAAAACTGACGGCCGCTCAGCACGTCCCGGTTATAAGGTGCGTTACAGGCCGAACACTTGATGTGTTCCTGGGGGTGTTTACGGGTACGAAATTCCACAGCTTCCTCCCACGACAAGTCAAGGTCCGCCTTACACCAAGGGCAATGAGTTTTATACCTGGGGAAGTCGTTCAATTGTAACTGGTACGACATGTCGGCAAACTCCTGCCAGGCCCGAACGGAGTCGTCGGGCACCTGGCAGCCGTTTAGGTAAACCTCGTGCAACTTCTCCAGTGGAAACTCGTACTGTAACATAAGACCATTGTATTCTAACAGGCTCATGTCCTCGTAGTAGGCAATGGGGCTCAATAAGTGGGCGTGCCACATGAGGGCCACATCAATGGGGGGCACCGGGATAGTATTCGCCTCCCAGGTCCGGTGCTTGAGAAGGGTCAGCCAACACATGTACCGTCCTTCCGCCAGTAGGAGAAACTTAGTGTTGGTAAGAGGGTCCGAGTACGTCAGAGTGGAGAACCATTTGAGCAACGTCATGTGATACTGGAGTTGCTTCACTGAGAGAGAGCCGAAGTTGGCCTCTTGGGGGCTATTAACCCGTTTGAGCACCTCCTTGACGGCGGGAAACTCTGCAGCTCGCATATCTAATAAGGAACGAGAGGGAGAGGACTATACAGAATGCTACCAGTACGGATAGTAAGGCAAAGTGAAAGGCAAGAGCCAGGGAGACGAAAATTACAAAAAAAAGGCAATTGTATTGTAAAGGGCTGTCGTACGCTGTCACTGCCCAGTCCAACACTCATAAATTTATATACACAAAAGTCCGTACGAATTTGGATTTAGGACAAGCTATTCTAGAAATCCCACGCTACCCAATACTGACCTGTGGTCACCAAGCCGACAATGGCTAACTTTACACTGTCAATTGGCTACCCCGTTTCATTTCCCAAGTGCTTAACATACTGGGTGACGGAAATTCTTAGTTTGCTTGTGCTCAATACCCATTGATGAAAAAAATCCATGGCTGACGACAATGGTATACCAGCAAGGATGGACATAATCCTTTGTGTGCTGGCCCAAATGACCTCACAAGGACATACATTCATGCCTTATTCAACTGTGCTGATCTTTCCATGGAAAGCCAGTGGATTGTATAGGCTTCCACGATATCAACACATTCGGAAACGACCGATATCCACGGTTATAAAATGTAAGTAGATTCATGGCCGGATGTATCACCTGCTTTGCGGATCAAAAAGAAGCAGTATTGTGACAACTAGGCAAAAATATGGGGAACATGCTTGCTTTATTCATTTTTCTACTGCACGCATTGGGTGTTTTGGCCTCACGAAAATTACCCCAGAGAATGCTGTGCTGCACTTTCAATAACTGCATTAGATGTCACTGTTTCCCTGGTACGACCAACGGCGCCTTCACTATAACATGCAGTGCGAATTCGCCCATGTGCGGTATTATCACTTTACATTTGTGCTCCCCCAGAGTTTTGATTCGGGGCATTTCGATAGTTCCCTTATCTAGTTCTACCCGGTGCTGGTCGCGTAAAACGGCCAGTACATCCTCGGAGGAAATGGAACCAAAGATGGTATCGTCGTTAGCCTTCACCGTGGTCCGGACAAACTCAATGTGGGTGATGGTTTGGATCTTATCAGCTTGGGACTTCAGTAACAAGTAAAGCTCTGGTTGAACAGAGGGATCCAGCACGCCGGACTATGACAAAAAATATTATTTTTTCAATGTGAAATATGCCCATGTAATAACCGATTAGTAAAAGCTGAGGTCAGGAAATCTGTCAATAAACAAGAATCCATACATGAAGAAAGGTGTCGCTTTGTATCAATAGTCCACCAAATATTCACTTTTAGATATATGCAATTCATCAAATCCACCGGAAAGCCCCACAGCACGTGCCAGGCATATATCCGTGAAAGCACGTGGTTGAAGAAAGAAAATGGGAATATGGGTATCCTTACTTTGATCGCCTCTTCTCTAGCTCGGATTGCAGCTGCCTCCGCTTCCGCTTGACGATTACGAGGTCCGTTATAGCGAAGAACATAGTCAGCCATACCCTTGGGATACAATACATTACGCATATACCCTGGCTTGACGTAGACGACTTCCCCTACTTTTCCGAGTCCGGGTTGATCGTTGAGCAGCGTAATCGGTAATCGCCGAGTGCTGTACAATACTCGTTGCTAGAAAATGGGTTATGGGTCAACGTATTGGTGACAGTACGAGTCACACCAGTAGTATAAAAACGCAAGATCGCATATTTCCGCGCCAAGATCCACCGGTGTGCACATGCCAAGGGAATAAAAAAAATAGGGAAAATTAGAGATCTGCTGCCCAAAGTATACTATTGCCACCGATTCCGAATCTGCAATTACTACAGATCTACGGTGACTAAAAGTATTATGGTAATGGTGAGATGGAACCATAACACCCTCACATTACTTGGGGATCGCCCACTTACGTGATGTACCAGACCTTCCGACCAAAGGTTGGACGAGGGAAAACTCAGCCCTTTAAGAAGGGAGACACGAATGTGTTGTGAGTTCAGCGTTTGGGTTAATTGGCGCATGATAAATTAGACTGATCTGACTCTATAATCGAAACTAGGGAAAAATTAAAGATAGAAAAGGAGAAGAAAACACCCACATTAGGGAACGTAAGGCTAATGGCCAATACCAACAACCAAATGAAAGGGTACCTGAAATTACCCGCTGTAAGAATTTTGACAGTAGTCAGCAGTGCTCTGATCTCCTCCTACCTAATCCTCTAATTTATTGTCCCCTTCAAATCGATGTGAGTAGGCCTTGATAAACAGCTAATGTTGCCGAAACCATGCCATAAATTGGGCAAAAAGGGGAGAGGGGTTCCTAATGACTTTTAAAATATAGCCAGTTGGTAAATTTTTTTGAAACCCTTTCTTTATTCTCTGATATTTCCTTACTTACCGTGTAATTTTTCCAACGATGATCGACTACATGTGTGCTGCTGGAATATTAAAAAACAGTACACATCGTTAAACATTGCAAAGGGAAAGAAAAACGACAAAAGTAGTGTTCAGCTACCATCTTTTTCTAAAAATACAGACTTGTTCCACCTTCACTAACCGCCCATTAGTATAAGATCTATCAATGGAATTATCATCACGCTTGCCGCAGTCCTTGGAATTCACATTGGATACAGAGAGTTGAATGGTAAACTAGTTATGTTTGGTTTAATAGAACATGAATTACGACCCACAAATTTACGGGACACATGAAATGAACAAAGCCACTCCACTCACAGTAGGTTAGCATAGTTTGGTGTGAGGCCCCATATCAATAGATCATTGGTCCCAATTCAATCTTCACCTACTTATTCTGGGGCTACGTATATCTTGTACCAGCGTATCCGCGGATGGCTTCGAACTACAATTAGACCTACTACTGGAATAATGGTAAGTAAGAAGCTGGGTGCCTATGAATTATTGCGCCACCTCCTATACCCAAGTTTTTTGATTCCAACCAAAATTGTCACACATACCAAACAACCACATTTTCTAAGTAAGAACAATAATTGACAAGCAGAATTAAGGGATCTAGGCTCCTTTTCGTTCACATACTGCTATCATTATTAGCAATATATAAACCCTCCAACCTCCCCATCCCCATTTTCCCTTTTGTAGCCCCTAGTTGGATGACAGCCTTCTCTTTCATTTTCATCTACAACCACTGCACACAATAGCACTGAAAACCAAGTTTTTGCTACTTCAGAGATACACCCATCCCCCATCTATTCACTGTCTTTAGAGAAGCCTCTCTTTTCTCACTGGGCTACTATTGTCTTTTTCTGGCAAGCATCATACAATTTGTCATTACTAATTGTTACTTTTTGTTACTTTCAAAGGTGTATTTTAATTGTTTCGTAAACACCACCTTTTAATATATAAAGATTCAGATTCACTCTTCTATTGCCTCGACCTTTCCTCTCTGGTGCAGTATTACCTAGCTTTTTAAATCTTTAACTAAATATATCTATTTTTTGAGCATCCTCCTATAAACACTATTTATAATGTGTATATTGGAGAAATTACTCTTCCTGCATTGTTTGCACAATGCAGCCACAGGGCACATGTACACCTGCCACACATGCCAAGGTATGAAGGTTATGGTGGGAGTTATAAGCACCTACTGTCCATGCCAACCTCAAGATGCTACTCCTTGAAACAGTTTAAGGAGTAGCATCAGTAGCTGGACAAGTGCCCTTGGTCTTGGGTAACCTCCAGCTATAAGTCTCCCCTCACCAAGAGACTTTAACCAAGTCCGTACACAGCCACACTTTCTATTATTTAACTACCATCATTTACCATTTAATTTAAAAAATAATCCAAAATAAAATATTAGTGTTTCCAAATATAACAGCAATGTTATTTATTCATATCCTTCAAATGTTATGCAGCCTCTCGCCTGGTTTTCAATCATGCATACTGACTGTAGAATACTTTGCAACTGCCATCATATGGCCAATATCATTCATTGTGAGTTTGAATGGTAAAACCTTACAAAGAGTAAAGGACATCCCATAATTCCTTGAGAAATGACCAAGGCAGTTATTCCCCTTCACTACATTCTCTCTCGGATGGAAAATTTGGAGGCACCAATGGTAGAAGAAAAACACTGTAAGTAATGAGTATCCATATTAAACTTAGTTAGTACCAACACCATTAAAAAGACATACAATATGAACATGATTGGAATTCTTGGACTACAATCAACTGAAAGCTAACATAGCTTTACCATTCAGACTGAACAAAGTAAGCAAAGCCCACAGACAACCACACCATATACCAATCGCACAATGCAAATACCAGAAGGTAATGCTAGAACTTCAGTGACAGTATCACAATACCAAAAACTCCAAGTAAGTGCCATGAATCATACTATGGTTCTTCTTGAAACGTGGATAATGGAGCAGACACAAGCACTACCTGCTTTGGGAACTTGATCTGCACTTTGTTCAGAGGTGTGATTCCATTGCTGGTCTTTACTCCCTAGGTTGGTTAGTATTATTTGTAAGGATTGGAACGGTCTAAATTTTGGGTATCGAAGCCAAAAAATACCACTTCTTACTATACAATGTAGCAGACACGAGAAAGGGCGGGGTTTTGGAAAGTCAGGGTTCACCATGGCCTATGTGAAGCCGACTAAAAAATCATAATATTATATTTTTGATAATACGCGGTATTTCTTGATCGTGTTGACATTGGCTACGCTTTCATAATTATATATTTTATATTTTGAAAAAAGAACTTCCAGACTCCTCAGAATCAATGACCCATCCTAAGGTATTCCGCGACATATGCCAATCATTGGATGGCCCGTACCCTTAGCTATATATTGACTAAATTTTCTAATCTTAGACCTCTTTACATTACACATATTGAAGGGCATTAAAACAAGTCGGTTATGTGTGAAGCACTTACTTGATAAGGTAAGTAATGACTAATCCCTAATGCCAGGAATCAGTCTGCCCATAAACTGAATAAATCAATTACCATGAAAATTCAAACCACAAACTCCATCACTCATTAAGGAACCAGTAACCTGAGATTGACAAGGCCCGGGGCATTGCATGGGCCTGGGAAACCTGGTACCAGATCTAGTTTTTACTCTTTCGAGCAGTACCGTTCTTGGCCTTGAGTTTCTCCTGGTTTCCCACAACATCATCGTCCGGGTAATTTTTACCCTTTTGCAACATCATAATCAGGGTATTACACCGACGTTGGAGTTCAGCGGGGGTACGGGATTTGAAAAACCAATCAAATTTAAACAGAGGACTCTTGCGTACTTCAGTATGTAACCGCTCGTATACGTCCTCTTGGAGGTAACCCAGTTGGGCCACTGTGACCAGGATAAAGCGGTCCTCATCTTCAGTGTAGAATTTACCCTTGGAAGGCTTGTACGGGAATTTGAGTTCCTGCAGTGGGTGAGTCCAGGTATTGACGAAATCTCCCAGCAATTTTTCGGTTTCACGCTGTTTGGTCAAGCGGCTTTCCCCTTTTTCGATGTTGGCAATAATCCGTTCGTGGTCGGCCAACTCCTTGTAACGTGACCAAAATACCTTACTGTAGGCCCGTACTTCATGTAAGGTTTTCCCCTCTATTTCTTCCGTAACGGCGCGGAGGTTTTTACGGCCGTACCGCTCGCAACCACGTACAAATGCTTGGAAATCTCGACGTGACCAGTGTTCGAACCCATCCTTGGAGAGGCGCTCCTTCAGTGCTACTTCGTCCTCGGACAACGGTTCGGCGTTGTCGATTTTGGACTGTTCTTCCTCTCGTTCCTTCTCCTTGGCTTCCAGGTCCTCATCGTTATCCGCTGTCACCGGTGGAATTTTGTAACTGATGACCTTACGGTAGTGGTAAATCTCCTTATCCAACAATGTTTTCAGTTCCGGTGGATAAAACTGAAAGTCGTGAATGTTGAGCTGCTTCGGCTTGGGAGGTCGGGCCGGCGCTGTAGTTTTAGGAGTGACCCTCATCACTTCGCGGTAGTATTCGTCAATGGAATAGTTGGACTTGCGCTCCCGTTTGGCAGGCTGGATCCAATTCAACCCAACCGATTCAGGCTTGCGTTTGCCCCGGTAATCTTCCCCTTCCCATTCGTAGGTGTTGATGGAATCCAGAGAAAAGTTTTGCAGATCCGTTAGACCCAAGGTCTGAAACTTTTGGTTGAGTTCCAGCGTCTTGGTTTCACCGCGGGCCAGAATGACGTCAATATCGGCATCGTTCATGGTGTCGTCCTGGTTTACGTCTGAGCGGAAGATTTTCTCCGCGCCATGCTGAATCATGGTCAGGAGGTCTTCCCGGGTGGCCGTCTTTTGTTGCTGCGATAAACGACCCTGTTGAATAACCAGTTGGTCCAGCCGTAATTTTTTAGAAGCCTTTTCGACCACTTTTTCGTCGATGGCGTTCTCGGTAATGAAACGGAACACATATACTTGTTTGGTTTGCCCGATACGATGGGCCCGATCTTGAGCCTGCAAGTCCACCTGAGGGTTCCAGTCACTGTCGTAAATGATCACAGTATCGGCAGTGACCAAATTGATACCCAACCCACCCGCACGGGTAGTGAGCAGAAAGATGAACTTTTCGCTGCCAGGCTTGTTATATTCGTCAATAGATTGTACCCGGTCCTCGTGACTGGTTTGACCATCGATTCGGCAGTACTGGTAGTCCCGGAATACGCAGTAATCCTCAAGGATATCCAACATACGACTCATCTGACTGAAGATCAGTACCCGGGAACCCTGCGCCTTGAGACGTTTGAGCAACTTATCCAGCATGACCATCTTACCAGCGTTGTCGACTAAATGCTCGTCGGTGGTAAACGGAGGCCCAGGCTCAGCCCCATCAAACAAGTACGGGTGGTTACAACATTTACGCAACTGCATGGCTACATTCATGAGGCGGGTTTTACCCCCTTTGCGGTCGGAATCGGCCCCGTTCACGGCGTCAATGTCTTTGATCAGGATCTTTTGGTACCACTTCTTTTGCATGCTGCTCATCCCCACGTAGAGGTTAGTTTCCTTTTTGGGTAACAACGAGTGCTCCACGTCGGCCTTTACACGGCGCAGAACAAAAGGACGTAGTACGGCGTGTAGTTGGGTGACCATGGACTGCTGGTCCCCGTGGTCGTTGGACTCAAACCAAGAGTCAAAGTCTTCCGACGACCGAAATACGTCCGGTAAAAGGAAATTAAGCAAGGCCCACAACTCGTGCAGATTGTTTTGCAAGGGGGTCCCTGTGATGAGCAAACGGTAGTTGGACTTAAAGAGACGAACCATCTGGGACAGACTGGAGTTTTCGTTCTTGATTCGGTGGGCCTCGTCGATGATAATGTACTCCCAAGGGACCTTTTTCAAATCGGACTTGAGAATAAGGCACATTTCATAGGTGGTGATACAACAGTCAAAGTTACCCGTTAATAATCGGTCGGCTATCAGTTTCCCGCGATCCTCCTTGGAACCATGGAGAATGAATGAGTCCAACTCTGGAACCCATTTCAGGAACTCATTTTGCCAATTGTGCAGAGTGGATTTGGGCACCACGATGAGATGAGGTCCGTGGACGTTAAGATACACTTTGAGGTAACCCAGAAACGAAATGGTCTGGAGGGTCTTCCCCAGCCCCATCTCGTCAGCAAGGATACCGTTGATGCCGTTTTCATAGAGAGAAATCATCCAGTTGAGACCCTGGACTTGGTAGTCCCGCATGGTTCCTCCCTTGACATAGACTGGTGACTCGGTAAAGATACTGGACTCTTCGGCACCACCCGTGGAGGATTCAGTTTTCAGTAACTCTTCATCCTCCTCCTTTTCGGTTTTACGGTGTCGACGGGAGCCGGACGCCTTGTCCCGATCCTGGTGAGTCTGAAGATGTTCCTGTACCAGTTGCTTCATTTCCGGATCAACAATCATATCCCGCAAAAAATGCGAGAACAGATCTGTCAGACTCAGCAGATAAGCGAACCGCTTGGCCGACTTGTTCTTTTCGTGGGACGCCGTCATCACTTTTTTGGAACTGACATCGGCCCCATTTTCGTAAGTCTCGGGTTTTACCTGGGTTAGTCGATGTAAAAATGATTGTAGGGGTTACGCCATAAAATTCGTATTTTAAGAGGTAAAAATTAGTTGCCGATGTTGCGAATACAGATACCACCCAAGGAAACAAAAAAAATAGACTGCTGCCTGGAAGAGGGCAGAGGACAATGAAGTAATATTGGGCCAATAAATCCATCACTCGTTCTGTGCCTTTCTTCCCTTCCTCATCCAGGGCAGACTGGCGGCCAAGCCTTGAGGTATTGCGACTGAATATAAATCTACAAATTCTCCGCAACAAATTTTACACTGGATATCACAAATATGCAGGCCTACTTCACCTAAGCCCTGACACAGACTTGAAAAGGTAAGAAATGCTACACCCTGGTGGCCCAGTCAATGGCCGGGGAGCAATGTGGTTTTCCGTAAGTGTTCAAAAGGGTATCTGCGATATATATATTGGTATTTACCTCGGCTTCCGTCATATTAGGTGACGAAATTTATATCCGAAAAGGCACCACGTTAAAGCGTACGTTAAGTGTGAAAAATGAGCACAACGAGGAAACGAAACTCTGTGGTTTAACAGTAAACAGTAATTGTAACGGCAGTATTGTGTTTTGTTCAGGATCTGAACAACAACAACAGCACTGATTATAAAAATTTGTAGAATGAAGTGACACAGGAACAAGGGAGCTCGCTGGGTCGTTTAGTGCAAACACCCCTTCCTATTTAATGTTGCAAACCATTCAAAAAATGACGTGAAAGAACAAAAAAGAAACAATGTGCCTAGTAGAGCGGATACATTCGTTAAAACATTATTATACTTTGTCAGCTCAGTGTAGTTACGCGCCTAAAGGCGCGTGTTCGCTATATTACGCTTGCATTTCCTGTTTGTTTGTTGATAGCGGCGGTTTAGACATAGTCACGTGAACTCAGAATATCGAGTGGTCTAACCCGTTGTGTTTGGCCAAGTACACTAGCCCGTTTGTCAGAATTAACATCGAATGGCTGCAATTCTGTGCTTTTCCACATGGCTCATATGGTGTAACTCCTCTTTTTTTCCCCTTTACCACGGCTTTACCATGTCACTCTACGCTGGCCTTTCACTTAGGAAGAGTAATAACTCAGAAGCCGATAAACCTGACCAAACAGAGGCAGCAGCCCCTACCACTAAAGGAATCTGTAAGTTGAACACCATAGCCACTTTCCACCGCCAAATCTTTACTTCATTGGCACAGCGTGAGTCGTTGGAGGAGAGTGCAGGATATTCTTTTCTATAGCAGCAACGAAATATACAATGGCGTAAAAGAGGATTGCGACAATGACATTTCAAGAAATAGCTCAATAAGCGGGTGCACTGCTCTACTAGAGAGAACCAGGGATGGGAATCTAACATGTGCTATTGACTTATTGACTGGTAGAAATTTGGCGTCGGTTTTATGTTATTTGTTCAATATGGTACATGTTCTTGTTCTGTTAATCTCACAGCGGGCTGGAGTACCACTTTTAAAACTCCCATAACACGTAAACGGCCTAACCACCCACCACCGGCCTTTCGGGTCCCAACTAAGCTGGGCCAACCCCCAACTACTTCTTCACAAGCCACGGACAGAGTGCCTGGATGGACACATACCCCAACGACTTCCAGCGTAACCAAACTAACTCATCCGCTCCCTATTCCAACAAAGAATAGAGGAAATGAAACAGGTCACCCCAAAGATCCGTTAGCAGGCCTCGAAGCCGAATATAATCCACTCTTCCCTAACCAATATGACACATGTAAAGCGGCACTGGAAAACCAAAAACAGCTGAAACGGAACCGGCGGAAAAGGACAAAACCATCCCACTCACAACCCGACCACCCACCTCAGTCTCCATCTCAGTCGCTTTCCCCTCCAACCTCGACCGCTGTGCTCTCTGCCCACGCGGCAAAGAACCCTACAGAGTGTACCTCTGTCATTGTGCTATGTAATATGGTAGGACCGGGCGAGGTAGATGATAGTCTACAAGAGGAAACGGCCGAAGAATGCGCCAAATACGGTACAGTATTACGTTGTCTAAGCTACGAAGTTCCCGATAACCAACTGCCGGAGGAAGAGTCGGTGCGTATTTTCGTGGAATTTGCTGAAGTAGACGCCGCTCGACGGGCTTACCACGATCTCCATGGGCGATATTTCGGGGGTAGGAAAGTGTGTGTACGTTTCTTTGACCCTCTACGCTTCAAAAGTTTGGATTTGGCCCCCCGGGCCAATGACTTGGGTTCATAGATTTATATAAATTGGTGTAAATCGGCTTGGCCAAGGATATGTCTTTGGACTTTATGCGAGTAAAGGCAATATAGGCCCTAATGATATTCATCTGAGTTGTTATTGGTTTCTTGGGAATTCTTACCAGCTCTCCCCCATTGATATCATTTTGTGTATCAAATATACTAATAAAGACATTTCCCTGGGTAGTTTTAATTAATTTTATTATATTAACAATTCCACATGTAAATAGCTGATGGCTTGCCACAGAGTGTAATATGACTACTTATCATTAGTTTAAACATACGAAAGTAAGGTCGCATTTTAATGTAAAAAAGATGAGTACGGAAGATTACCGCACTAGTTGACAAAACTCATAAACACCATTATGAAGAATTTTGTAAAAAGTGCAAGGAGAGAGGGGGAGGGGCAAGCACCGATGCACAGAAATTTAATAAAGAAAATAAACGTATAAACAAAGATATACGATGCCGTACAAGGTGCCAATGGACAAGAATTAACGATAGGAAAAGCGATGGTTAGTTGAGAAATTCACCATTCTCAAAATAAGAAAATAGCGAGAATAAAGTAATGCATCGGGGAATAAAACTGAAATAAATATGTCAAAGAAAATACATGAGCAAAGAAAAAGAAAAAAGAATGCACAGGTTCAAGAGAAGAACACTTAGAAAACCTTGAATGATTTTCCGGGTTTGTGATAATGATTGTTACATTGTCCACACTTTTCACATCATTATACCTACGATCGAATTGAAAAAAAAGGGACATGATTCTACTTGACCACAACCATCCACTATGGAAAAACCTCCCCCCCCCTCTCCCACCAAGGAAGACCACAAGTGATCATAACTGAAAATAAACATCAAAGAGAAGCGGCTTGTCGGGCAAACTCTAACAAGTCCTCATGGGTAGCTGCACATCTCAAAAACGAATGACTCTTCAACTGGGCCGCGGTTGGCCTGGCACTGGCGTCAATTTGTGTACATTGGCTAACAAAATCCTTGAATTCCTCAGTCCATCGCTCGGGTTCATCCCACTCCGGCCTACCCGCCGAAGCGATTAGAAATAGGGCTTTCAATACTGGATAATCCATATAAGGCGGTTTACCCTGTGCCATTTCTACGGCCACGATACCAAAACTCCAAATATCGCTTTTCATATCATGCGGAAGTCCCTTGGAAATCTCAGGGGACATCCAAAAGGGCGTACCCACCACTATAACCTGGGTAGGCATTTCAGGACTGAGTTGCGCCGCCATACCGAAATCGGTAATCTTGACCAGGCCTTGGTCGTTAATAAGTAAATTATCACTCCGAATATCGCGATGGACCCGCATATGTGTATGCAAATACTCCAAACCGCTCAAAACGTCAATACAAACACGGGCCATGAGTGCTTCCGACATGCACTTGTCGGGGTAGCATTCCACCAAGTCCGTAAGAGAACCAACACCCATATACTCGTACACAATGTACAAAGAGTCATCAAACAAATGACAGCTACGGTATTCCACAATATGTGGATGACTGTTGGCCTTGAGAATCAATAATTCGTTATGAATAACGGCCATACGGTCCGTTGACCGAGGAATGACCTTGATGGCCACTTCCATTCCCGTAGCAATTTCTTTGGACCGAAACATTTCACCCGATTCCCCTTCCGCAAACAGGTCGTACGGTTCAAAAAGTGAGTCTGGATCCATCGAATCCACCAAGTCCGACACACTTGTAGGTCGATTTTTGGCAGTAGATGCCACCGGGGTAGTATGAGTGGTCACCGGCAACGGTGGAGGCGGTGTGGTCACAGAGTGAAACGAATTCGTCGAAGATGCCCGAGATGTTTGGGGAGTTGAACGTCCTAGAACACTCTGAGGTCGCGGCTTCTTACCCTTGTCTTTAAGTAAGGACATTGGTTTGGTGGTGGATTCGAGTAGATTGGCAACAGCGGGTTGAGAATAAATCGGACTGGTAGAATTCGCCGCAGTGGAAGTGGTGGTAGTCGTTTCGCGAGTGGATCCATTGGCGTATTTGGATCCCAGTACTTGAAGTGATGAGGCCGTAGTGGTCACAGAAGAACATGAACGGTTGTTGGTCAAGTTAGAGGGAGTCACCAAAGGTGAAGGGTTATTAATGGGTGGTATTGCGTTAGAGTCATGGAACACTCCTGTAGTAGAAGAGGTGGAATTAGGGAGAGAACCAGCCAGGGCCGTAGATTTTGGCGTTGGGGATAATCCACCTGGTGAACGGGCGCTCGAATCCGAATCCCGCAATGTGGGACCTTTCTCCGTAGGTACACGTGACTGCTGTATCGCCACCGACCGTGATGAAGACCGCGACGGATTATACGAAGTACTGGGACGGGTATCGGCACCTCCACGAAGGCCCGACCGATCGGTCGACGATGATATAGAACTGGAATCCTTTCGGGCACGGAACCGGTCCAATAATTCCTTCCACTCCGTCGGCAACTGATCATATACAAACCCCACGTTTTCCAAATTCACGTGAATATTATGTCGGAAATTATACGGTAGTCCAATGGCCTGAGCTTCCCATGCTTTCACGTATCGGTCCGACGTAGCCGCCGACGTAGGCAATAACACTGGATTGAGGTTGGTGGTATCCATAGTTTGGTCTACTTCCCCCATGGGAAAGTTATCCTGCCAAACGTCAGGAACTCCCAAATATTTACCAGTATCCATATCAATTTCAATATGAACGCCGTGGTGCACTTCGGTAGGCCGACCAATGTCTTGGATACCATTCGAAAACATGGAATGTGGAGTACGTGGCGGTGAACGCGCTTCCCGTAAGCCCCAAAATCTACGCCCTTCATTCTTTTTGCTTTCAGGGGAAGGGAATCCCTCTGTTGATGAAGACGCTGAATTACTGGTGTCCTGCCGCCCAAAGGACGGAAGTCCACTTGTTTTAAAGTGGATACGAGGTATGGATTTCATGGCGGATGAGTAAATTGCGCTACCTACTAAAGGAGGAGTGCCAGCCTGTTGGGTCGTTTATGCGAAAAGAAACCGTGAGTATATGTGAACGAGACAAAGGGCTGATGGTCAGGGTTACAAGTAGTGCAACTCTGGGCGTTAATAATAATAATGACAATGGAAACAATAATGGTACAAACGTTACCAAAAAAAAAAAAAACCCTCCCAACTAAAGTAAAATGGAGGGAATGAGTGGTGATGAGGAATAGGATGAAGGGAGCCCGCGAGACTTGGAGAGATGGACGTCAGCGGGAGTAACTCACAGGTCGTATAGAACGCACGACACCCCTATTACTTTGACCGCTATACCAAAATAGAACAACAATATTCACCCTAAAAAAGTCGTAAAGGAACAAGAAAAAACCACAAGCGAGGATCGCAGTAGAAGGGGAACATAAAGCGCGTAACAAGTGCTAAAAGTAGAACGAGAAATAAATGGAGATGACCAAAAAAATAAAAATAAAAAATGCATGGAACAAAGCGCACTAGAGCATCGACACCCCAACAATAAAATAAATAACCCCGTTACACAAGCGCCAAGTGGGGTCAGGAACTTTAAACGGCCGAGCCAGGCTTATTTTTTTTCCACTTAATCATCCATAAAAAAAATCAAGTTAAACTTTTGATAGATGGTATTAAAGGTGGAAACGAAAACGACAATAGAGACAAGGGGGGAGATCATAGCTCATTACTAGGCAGAGTGATACGGATATGGTTATACCTGTGCGCCATTGTAACCATTGTTGACCCCCATCCACTACATTGGTAACGCGACATTGGCACGGTTTCTCTAGTAGGTGAGTTTGAACTTGACCTTTTATAAAAGATGCGAACCTGTAAAAATGCACCCCTGAGATTTCGTTCCTCCATTCCATTCCACTACGCCACAAAACGGCAAGGGGAATGTGTCATTGTTTACTTCGTTCTCGGTGTGTATCAATGCAATGGAGCAATATTCAGACTGTTTATCCCTGTTTTATATCCTTTAACCCTAACCCTATTCTCCCTATATCAGTAAACCCCATCCCCCCTTCTCCACTCATTGTTACGTACACATACACGCGTATACATATGTAAATCCCCTTGAAACCCTCATACACATCTCACGGGACTACCCCAAGCAGTAGCTGATATCAACCAAACTCTAAACGAAAAATCGTGAGATCCGTTGTCCTTTTTTATCAACCAACATTCACTAGAATGCAGATAGCAATTGCTCCACACACACACACCCCCTTTGGAATATTCCCCGTAAAATCACCAATAGACCAACATCAGGCACCTGCCTGCATTTTTATTTATTCTCAGTCGTCGACCTACAAGGCCATACATGGAAACTAGGAGTGCACATCTCTGGTGATTGCTTGAAATCGTCTGTCATTGGTATATTGTGAATACACCGCTGGACTATGGCACTGAACCTGTTCTCCCCGGCTTCTTTGCCGCTTTCCGTTAGTTGAGGTTCCCAAGAAGGGCCGGGAAGAGGTGTGGCTGAGATTGTGCTTTGAATAGCACTGTCGAAAAAGAAAATCAAAAACTGGGCAGAGCCACATTCATACACTCAGCACTGGAAATACGAAAAAAAACACTGGTTAATTAGTGTTTAATAATGTTAGTTTATCATCACGACTATCCCAGCTCAGAAAAAGGTGGGGAAGGGGGACCGGTACACCTTCTTGTCCTGCCCCTCACGTTGAAAAAAAATCCTTAAAAATTATACCATGTGTAAACCAAAAATAAAAGTAAAAACTTGATGAGATACTTGATATTCATGTATAAATCCACCCCTTTTTCCTTCGGGTTGTACAAGCACACATTTGCCATATCCGCTGATACTTCAACACAGCGACTAGAGAATGGCACGCTTCACCATCTCACGGGCCCAACGAGCCGTTTCGCGGGTACTCGGTTGCGTAGTACCCACCCGTCCTTGTTTAATAATGGCACTGACCCAGTCACTGGCAAAGGCTTCGCGGAACTGGTTACTGCCGGCGTAGGTCTCAGCCAAATCTCCCAGTAATCCAATGACATTGCGGGTTACCTCTTCCGCGCGGTCCTCCGAAGCATACAACACGTTCATAAACGTAAACATGGACTGGATGTGGGGCAAAAGCAACTGGGCCTGGTTAGTACCCTTGAAGCCTTGCACAATACCAATAAATGCTTCCAAGATACCCTCCTGCAAAGAAGTGTTGTAGTCCATCAGCTCATACGAGTTTTGGGTAGGTCCCGTGGCAATTTTGCATGCCTGGTGAAGTAGAGTCATTACGGGTTCCAAATAAGTTTCAAACTTGGTCCCTACCGCCAGGGCAATATCCCCAAAGCACGACAGAATGGTGGGTTTGACCTCCCGATGTAACACAGGGGATTGCAGGTTGTTGATCAACAGCGTCATATAACCATCGCAGTAAGGGATGGCCTGTTCGCCCAGACAGCGGCAAATGTCCCCGATTAACCCAATGGCGATGGAGCACAGCTGGTGTTCTTCGTGGTTCTGAAGGGCCGCTTCCAACATCGGGTTGAATGACTCTAGGTACCGTCCAAAGTCCGTTTCCAAAGCGGTGATCAATGCCCCCACAGAAATAAACGTATCCTCTAAAATTGTCGATTGTTTCCCGGCCCCCGAGATCAACTGCAGCAGCGCCGTCATCAAACGGTCAGCCAAAGGCGCAAATTCCTTACCCGCCCGACGTACGATACTGGTCAGGACACCACAGAGGTTGGACTGCAGATCCACATGCTGCATCCGTTCTTCCTGACCCACCAGTTGGTTTTGGTAGGTAATGGTGTATTCCAAACGTCCCAAAATGGCCACCGCGAGTTCCGACACCACAGGCATGCAGTCCTTGGGGCAAGTGGCGGTAAGGGTAGACATGGCCTCGTACGCCGAAGTACGACTATTGGCTTCGGTAATATTTTGTTCGGTAAATTTCATAAGGGCCGCCATAATGTCCTTAAAGTAGGGCGACAACGGGTACGATTCGGCATCGGAATCACTACACAATTGTTCGGTCAAATTCATCAGCGACCAACAGCAGTTGGAAATAATTCGTGGACTATCCGACAAACCACCGAGCAAAGCCGCCACGAGGGGTTGCAAATGTATATCTAACTGAATGCTACTGATGAGCAAATCGCAAATACGACCCAGGGTCCAGGCCGCGGTGTCCTTGACCTGCACCACCGGATCTTTTACCATGTCAATCAATACCGGTAGGGCCTGCTGGGCGAGTGGGTTCAACACATGGGGCTCTGGACCCTCCATAATGGAACCAAAGGCCATTACGGCGGCTTCCCGCATATGCCAATCCTCGTTACGGATGTTGGCTTCCACAAAGGGAATCACTGGGGGCACGATGGCGTCCTCCACGCATTGGGCCAGCAGGGACAAACAAGTACCGGCTGCCATGGACACGTTCCATTCGTCTTCGTCGGCATCTTCGTCTTGTTTGGTCAACAAAAACAGTAAAACGGGCAAGATCTGGGGAAGGGCCATACGGGCAAAATTGTGACTGGTCCGGGCGGGCTGTTCGTTGGCGGCCAAGGCGTCAGCCGCGTCGAGGGCTAGTTCGATTTCTTCGTCGCACACGGTGGACCAGAATTCGATTGCTTGTAGGGCCACTTTTTCTTCTTCGTGCTTCATCCCAAACACGGTGAGACCAAACAGGGCCTTTTCCATGTAAAGAGGCATCTTGTCATAATACAACTGCATAATGCGTACCAAACATTCAAAGGCAGACACTTGAACCCGCACGTCCGGACTCTGAGTGGCTTCACACACCACCTGCATGATATAGTTACGTTCGCCCTCATGTTCAAAGTTGTCCCGTATGAATTCGAGTGAATTATACAGGGCATTGATGGCTGCCAAACGCACCTCTTGACTTGTTTCTTCCTTGCGGGCCCCCTGTACCACTGCCGTCAAAATGTCATTGGCTTGAGTAGCCAGAATTTCGGGGGCAATGGCCTCGCATACGAACCCGATGGCCTGGAGGGTGGCCTGTCTGAGGTTGACGTTGTCGGTTTCCATAAACGACAAGAGAGTTTTGATTAAATCGGGCCACTGCTGGTGAGGCAGTTCAATACTGGCGATCGCTGCCACCACTTGGGCAGCTGCTTTACCGGCAGTGTGATCAGCTGATCCCAGTGTTTGCAACGTGGCTTGCTTGACCTGTTGGGTCATGTTGGCGTCAATGCCCAACCATTTGGCTGCCAGTTCGGCCTGCTTTTGCTGGTCCTTGGCGCTCATGGTATTTTTAAGAGCAATCCCCGCGGCAGAGCGCACATGTGGTTGGTTTTGTTCGTTGACCAGTTCTTGCACTAACGCCACCGTGTAGCTAGCCTGTTATCGGTATCACCCGTCATGTAAAATGCGAATTGAGATAAATTCGGAATATACTCACATAAATACAAAGAATGGGTTAGTATACCACAGGTAAATGAGCAGTAACCATTAATCATGACCATGGTACAATTTCAACATATGTGACAGGGGTCGGACTGTCATTCGTCAAGGTGTAAATGATACTTACAAAGTTCTCGGCCGCGGCGGCCTCGAGTTTGGCGGTGGCATCCTGCCGAACCTGTTCCTCTGTGTAACGACAAAAAAACAGACAACGTACAATGGGTTAGTATATTATCACATAAGAAGCGTTGCTTTTTAATCCAGCCGGTGCGAGTGTGGATGTGTTATTTTCTAGATAAAAAAAAAGTAAACAATATAACCATCAGGTCTTTGGATGGCGTAGTCAAGTTGTTTGACGTTGGATGCGTGTAGCGTACCTGGTGAAAGTGTGTTGGCGAGAATTTCAGCGACGTTCATGGTGATGGCGTAGACGATATCCTTGTACAAGGGCTAATCAAGCAGGAAAGACGTACAGAAATATAAACGGTGAGCGATTAGATGGGAAAAGCCAAAGATTAAGGCGGAGTTGGTCAATTAACCAAACAATTGCGACTGATTCGAACTAAAATATGAATGAAAAAAAAAGTCAAAGGCAGTTGTATATTTATAGGGGGAGACGGAGTCACAGTGTCCGCTTTGTTGTTTATGTAAGTAAAAAAGGAAACTTAAAGAAAAGTAAAGGATAAGAAAAAGGTGGCAATAAGTGACCTCACACAAGCCCACAGGGTGAATAGAGTACAAAAATGTTTTTTTTTCCAAATGGCTGAAATAAAAAAAAATATAACGCCCTCACCAATACTTTGTGTTTCAAAGGACTCACTGGCAGGTGGATAGATATATAGACCGCTTAAAAAACACTACGATATCCCTGAGTGTACCCAGGCCGGCTATTACAACAACACTGCTATACTATAATGACCCGATTCCGTACTTGATTAGAAGCACAGATTCACTGGAACGAGGAAGCAGTGCACGATATTTGGCCTTATCCGACGTTCCAGCCAGTAATGTTCATCTTGTCGCTGTAGAGATATTATTAACTTACCCTATAAAGTACTTGACGTAAGCCACCAAGGCAGGACGATGGAGAAGTAAAATATATAAATATAAAAAAGTACTATGTGGAAAAGGGGTGTAACAACGATAGCAGTAAAATAGGGGTTTGGTATTGGTTAAACGGAAGCAGACAAGTGGGTCCATAGCCCCTGCTGGCAGCATCGCCCGGGAAACTCCGCTATTGAGCCATTCTTTCCAAAGCAGGTTGTTAGTTGACTCCAACCAAGCGAAAAAAAATAATTATACATGGTAGTCCCAACATTCAGTATTCGATCTACACTGCGAAAGGAGAGTTTTTGGCTGCTATTTATCAACAGCTCGCTTAGCAAAAAAAAAAGGCACTCTATTAATAGCGGTGACTGGGCAAACCTTTGCTTGGTTTCCACCATCACGTGTCCACTTTCTTCCTGGTAAACTGTCCATGTATCCGAAAAATTTGTAACCCTGAAATTCAAGGTATTGATTAGTGCTTTCACTTTTCACTCCGTTTTCAATTACCTATTGAAATTCTTTTACCACAACCAATTCGTCTTATTTCAACATTAGCCATGTTTCCCAATACCATAACGTCCAGGACGGGCAAACTCAGGTATTATTACCTCATGTTGGGGTATTGTCTCCAGCTCACTTTGGCCCACGGAGACTACCCACGCGCCCTAAAAATAATCACTGCAATGTACAGTTGCACGAGAGCCCCAGCGCAGCATATTTGGCCCGTAAGTAAACTGTTTGAATATTAAAGGAGAACTGTAACGCTATCACGGGTAGTGCAAGAGATTGCGGTAGGGTTGACAATTCTACCCTTGGATTTATATACCTCTCTACCACCATTCCAACGCTACTCAAAAGTATAAAGCTTGATCACTTACCACAAAATCGAATATACAAGTCCGAACATAAACTGATTTTAAAGAAATATTGGATCTGGTCTGAATTGACCTGATGTCGTACCCAACGGGGTAGGGGCTGTAATTTCCCCAGTCTGCAGTATTTGCATTTCGGAAAACTCAAGGCACAAACGAGGCCCTCGACTTTCTAAAGTCACATGTGACCCAGTTCGCTTGCAATAGTGTCGAAATATTACAAGAGGTTCTCATGTACCATATTCGTCTGGGCACGCTCGATAAGGCTTACGGACTAGTGACACACTACCTCCACAGCGAACCTTTTCGGCAAAATGCGATAATCCACGGATACGCGGGGATGATGGCTCTGGCCTTGGACGATGACCGTGTTAAACGTGCCAACGAAAGTAATCGTCTGGCGCGGGAACAAGACGATACTTTGGCTAATGCCGAGGTAGACAATATTGTCGAGCACGAGGGTGACCCCAAGGATGATATCTTCCGTGATCTTTGGTATAGTCCTACACCTATGTCGACTGGGGACTCCACGTCCAATTCATTAGGTAATGTAAAATTTTTGGTTTAGATAACTTTGGCTCATTCCATTTGTCGATTTGCCCGGTCTTCAAAATTGGAAAAAAAAGCTCGACTAGCTAAACTTAATCTACAATTTCGTAATTGTTATTTTCCTTGGTTCATATTTACTAACTCAGTACAACATACTCATCTCTTTTCCTTTTACTTACGATAGATCACTCGGACCACTCTCACTCGGACTCCTGGGTGACCAAGGCCATCAATCATTTTTGCCAGTCCCAGGCACTTGATCCCACTTTAGACCTATTCCTCCCGTACTATGTACAAACGTTGGTGAGATCTCGTAAATTCGTTGATGCCAAATACGTCGCTGTGCAATTTTGTTATTATAACCCCTTCAACCCCGCAGGTTACCGGGTGGCTCTTTCCTTGCTCAATGCCGACCTGGTCTTGGAGCGTAAAGTGTGGGTAGAACTAGCCAAAAAGTACGTAGCACTGGACCCTGTGTGCGATCTCCAACAGGCGTTATTCCCGCTGTGTACGCACTATGAACATCTTATTGGCATAGGTTACCTGGAACATCTAACGGACTTGATTGAGTTATTAGCCCGACGTATCGAATTTACCCGCGGGTGCGAAACGGCCGTGTTCCGGAGATTGGCCGATATCTACTATCGCGTTATCCCGGTTTACTGGGATCGATTACGGCTGCAGGTATATTCTAAAGTGTGGGAATCCCGACTACCCTGGTGGAGCAAGTTCATTTTTAACGACCCGACATTGACGGATTACACTGATTCTCAAGTCACGCTACGCCATTTGTTATTGTACATCTGTGCGACCTATATTTATCCGACGCATTACAAAACCTTTGACATTTATCGGATTACCGTCTTTGATTTGTACTCCGAAAAGCGTTATATTCTCGATCAGTATCTCCCATCCCATTATATGGAGCTCATTGACCCACCCAAGGCTATACCTACCAAAACCGCACTTAAAAATAAATCCAGTACGTAATGGAGTGGAGTTGAAGGATGGTGTACACGTGCTTGGATGCGCACATATTCGGTGGGTGATGGTTTTTTTTTAAAAAAAAATCCAATAACAGTGAAACCACAGGAATTGAAAGCCATATTTGAATAGCCTTGTGGTTTAATCGTAATTATTACACACTTTTTTTTTGAAATCCCCATAAAATTGAATGAATATTAACACAAAGCTTATCTCCCGAAACGAATACAAACGACTCGAGGGGTCATGAATGATTTATCTCCGAACGGCAATCTCAAAGTAAATTGTGGGCTATTCCTGCATTTTAAGTAGTTACCTATAATCAGCTGTTCTGCTCACTGGTTATCTTGGGTTATTTTACAATGGTGACCAGGATATCGTAGTCATACCTCATTAAAAAGACAGTCTAGATATGTACCAGAAATTCACAGGGCAGTTGTTTTGGTGATTGGAGTACAGGTGTAACACATGGTTTATTTAGCGGAAGAAAAACCCTTGCAAAATTCTCAATACATTGCTAATGGATACCATTTACTCTCGAGGTGGGCATGCCGAAGCCACGTCAGGGGTGAAGTGTTAATGCAATGGTCTACCAGCGGCAGATGATTGGCAAAATTCCGGCCTTGGTGAGAGGAGAGTCACGGTAAAGAAAAGACCATTTTAATTCTTAGTCATCTTGTAATCCAGTCGGTAACATCCGGGCATCCATGGAACAGAAAGTCATCACTGAGCGATTTTTTGATTACAAGTGAAACCCGGTGGTCGTCCCAAGGAATAAACTATTTCATAGGCCCTACTCACCTGTAATGCCATCAGAAAATGCTTGAATATCATAAATAATACCGCCTTGCAGAGATCATACTTAACAACTTAAGTACTCCAGGCCCTAGCATTTAATCAGCAAATATTCGAGGAAATTCGTACTGTTTCTTTTATTCCAGGTAAACCTTACTTACCATGTGATTTCTCCAACGCTGATCGACTACATGCGTTCTGCTGGAATATTAAAAAACAGTACATATCGTTAAGCATTGCAAAGGGAAAGAAAAATGACAAAAGTAGTGTGCAGCTACCATCTTTTTCTAAAAATACAGATTTGTTCCACCTTCACTAACCGCCCATTAGTATAAGATCTATCAATGGAATTATCACCACGCTTGCCGCAGTCCTTGGAATTCACATTGGATACAGAAAGATGAATGGTAAACAGGTTATGATTGGTTGAATAGAACATGAATTACGACACATAAATTTACGGGACACATGACATGAACAAAGCCACTCCGCCCACAGTAGGTTAGCATAGTTGGGTGTTAGCCTCTGTATCAATAGACCATTGGCCTCACCAATTCAATCTTCACCTATTTATTCTGGGGCTCCGTATTTCTTGTACCAGCGTATCCGCGGATGGCTTCGAGCTACAATTAGACCTACTACTGGAATAATGGTAAGTAAGGAGCTGGATGCCTACGGATTATTGCGCCATCTCCCTTGCCCAAGTTTTTTGATTCCAACCAAAATTATTATGCATACCAGACAATCACATTTGCTAAGCAAGTACAATAATTGACAGGTGGGATTAAGGGCCCTAGGTTCCTTTTTGTCCACACACTGTCATCATCATTAGCCATAAATAAATTCTCCAACCTCCCCTTACTTTTGCCATCTCCTCATCCCCATTTTCCCTTTTGTAGCCCCTAGCTGGATGACTGCCTTCTCTTTCATTTTCATCAACAACCACTGCACACAATAGCACTGAAAATTAAGTTTTTGCTTCCTCAAAGACACACCCACCCCCCCCATCTATTCACTGTCTTTGGGGAAGCCTCTCTTTTCTCCCTGGGCTACTATTGTCTTTTTCTGGTAAGCATCATACATTTTGTCATGACTCACTGTTATTTTTTGTTACTTTCAAAGGTGTATTTAATTATTTTGTAAACACCACCTTTTAATGTATAAAGATTCAGATTTGCTCTTCTGTTGCCTTGACCATTTCTCTCTGGTGCAACCTTACCTAGCTTCCTAAATCTTCAACTAAATACAACTATTTTTTGAGTATCCTCCTGTAAACATTATTTATAATGCGTATATTGGAGAAACTACTCTTCCTGCGTTGTTTGCACAATGCAGCCACATGTCACATGTGCACTTGCTGCACATGCCAAGGTACAAAGGTTATGGTGGGAGTAATAGGCACCTACTGTTCTTCATGCCAACCTCAAGATGCTACTCCTTGAAACAGTTTAAGGAGTAGCATCAGTAGCTGGACAAGTACCCTTGGCACTGTGTACCCTCCAGCTATAAGTCCACACCTCCTATTATTTAATTACCATCATTCACTGCTTAATTCGAAATACTCAAAACCTTGTTTTCTTTATAAATCGTAGACATCGACCAGAAGAGTGACTTACGCGGTTTTTATTGGAGCACTGGTAGTCACAAATGAAGCCTGCAACAAAAGAAGGTTGCCTATGGCGGGGATACGTCCAAATAATCATCTGGTGCCAACTATGCCACTACCTTTATAGGTAGCCAGGTCTTGACATTAAACATAGCAATTCCATGTAGTCCATATCGGTGTATAATCAGGAAGTTTACATTCATCAAGGTATTGAGGTCATGTGGAATTCATCATGTATTTCATTATTCCGAAAAACTGTCACAGGATATAGCCAGGTGGCGGATGAAGTTTCTAAAAGGAATACATAGCCCTTTATCCCTAGCCAACCATTTTTATTTCAGACAAATGCTTACTACTCATAGTTCACCCATGACTGTTTTCCAACAGGAACGCATTACCACTCCTTCGGGTATTCCATCTATAAAGCCTTTGCGCACATATGTCAAAGGAATGTAAGTCAAATACTGATCGTGGAAACTGGCATACCCTGGGAGTGAAGGCGGTGTGGATTTGTTTATTATATAAATCGTGCTCGTGATTCACTTTTGCAGGAAAGGAAACAAGTTACTGTGAACAAAGTACACACGCGGTGTCTCGTACATTTAAGAACTAGATTAAATTACTATTTATTTATACTAGTCCGTAAGGACAAAGACACGGCAAAGGTTCGTAAAAAACACACATTAAAGAGGGTATAGATCCAAAGGGTGAAGAGAATAACAAGCTCTTTCACTCCCTTGTTTCCCATCTTGTTTTGTCCTCCATGAGAAATATTAAGGGATGAAGTGTCATGACAAAAACCTATTAAATTTAGTAAACTGCATTAACGAAGTTCCCTGAGAGAAGATTCGATGCATTCCTTTAGATCTCGGTAACTAACGATTAAACAAGACTGTTCATCACGCGACGTCAGGACGATCCGTTCGGAAACACCGGCATCCAACTTGTTAAGGCAAGACAGTACGTGGGCTAAGTCCAATACCGGCCGACCACGTTCGTCCACCTGGTGGAAAACATAATCTCGGAACAACTTTAGCAGGTACCGGTCGCCCGTTTCTGACCAACGAGAGTCCATGTTAAACTCGGGCCGTTCGTTAATAAAACCCAGTTTGCACAGCAGTCGAACCAGGCGAGCATTTTCCAACTCCCGACCCAGTTCGTTTGTAAGGTCGTCGTTTTCCATCCGGCATGAATCCACTTCTTCGAACATGCGGGGGCCAACGAAACGAAGTATGTCCTCGCTGTTGAGACCCGGATCTCGCCGAACCAGCAGGTAGAATAAGAGCTGTTTAAATTGGCCCGAATAATGTCTCTGGATAAAGTTGAGGGACTCGTCCAAGTATTCGTGGGCCTGGACATTCCCACAGGCCAATTGGAGCAGGATGATTCCCAATTCCCGCAAGTCTTCTTGTTGGTAGATTGTGCTGCTCACTTGAGGACCATAGACCATGAAATCCATGATGGCGGTTCGATCGATATATAGCCTATATACCGCACATATCACAAAAAAAATAGTAATAAAACGCGGGATAGGAAGGAAAAAAGTTGACAATAGAATGATGGTAGAGGGACCAGGGTTAAACTAAGTGGGAGTTATAGAAGGATTGCGGTTGGCGCCATGTCATCTTTTTCAAAATGATATGTGATTCCCCGGCAGGGGCTTGCACACACTCATGTGCTCGTCCTCCTTTGGAAATGACCATTTACCAATGACCACAAAAAGACCACTGTTGGGTAAATATGCATTATTATTACCAAGGAATAGCGTTGTCGTTGTTTACTTACCGGTTTCGTTTGTCGATTAATACGTGGTTTACGGATAAAGAGCGAATGGCCAAACCGTTAGAATGAACTTTGTGTAATGCCGAGGTCAATTGGGTTGTAAAACTCCAGAGAAGTGACTCGGTGATTCTCAGAGTTTGGTGGGTTGAACCCGTCGACGAGGTACTTCCGCCCTCCCGCCAAACCTGGTAGAGAGAAGCCGGGTTACCTCCATTGTAATGACTACCTCCCATGGCCGGAGACGCACCAGTGGAAAAATAATGCTGATAGAGGGTGGTGGCCAGGGGAATGTAGTCATACACGAATACTACCGAATTATCACCAAAGGCTTTGATGGTAAAGGCTTCGTGTAGGGATACTAAGTTTGGATGCCGAATGGTTCGCCAGAGATTCACTACCGACATGGCGTTCTCATTAGCCAGGACAAAATTCTTGATTCGGCGGAGGGTGTAACGTAAACCATCCTGGGAAGAGGTACCCTTGTATACGGCGGTTTCGAATGAAGTGTTATAATGGGCCTGTAATGGGTCGTGGGAATCACCCGCGAGGGTTACTAGAGAATGGTAGTGGTGCACTTGGTCGGGTAAACCCGAGGTGGATGACAAACTTTCCGCAATGTCAATATTACGTTCCGTAAGGAACTGGTGGAGGTGACGGTTGATGAAAAAGTCGTGGGCGGACTTTTGGTTCGGTCGACGATGGGCAAACGACAACGGAGGAGCGGTGTATAAATGGTAATTCAAAGGCTCCCGGGGTAACCTTCGCAGGGATTCGAGATAATCCTCGGGACCCACCAAGGGAGGGGGCGGTGGATCCGTGGGGTTAAGAAATTTCGGCATGGTGGGAGACACCATGCTATCGGCGTCGTCTGGATACTCGGCGGTTTTGTCGTAGAATGGATTGGTGTCTTCTTCGGCGGTAAGGTCCAGGTTAACTAACGAGTCCGGTAGGTGTAAATCCACGGGCATCTTAGACGGGCTCGCCTGGGGCGACGACAAGTCCATGGCCGCCTCTTGGAGCATCGAAGTGAGAGGGGGTTGTCGTCCTTGGTATTTCTTGGGCGTGAATATGGGGCTATTCGGGTTAGGTAGTTTGCCCTTGACATCGGGACTCTTGGCCACTTCCATCGCCGCCACCGATGCTGTTGACGGTGTTGGCTGTTCATCCGACGGATGGGAAAACTTGCAGCCCTTCCCTTCGTATTTACATGACCCGAATATAATGACATTGCGACAGGGCCGGGGTTTGTCACTTACCAAGAGATTTCCACTAGGTGAGATGGGACAGGTTGGCGGTGCAGGGGAGGTTTCTACTGGCGCAGTGTCAGCAGGTTCATCCGTGATGGT
Source organism: Dispira simplex (assembly GCA_027478255.1). Classification (NCBI taxonomy): domain Eukaryota; kingdom Fungi; phylum Kickxellomycota; class Dimargaritomycetes; order Dimargaritales; family Dimargaritaceae; genus Dispira; species Dispira simplex. The sequence continues at coordinate 14,196 of JAOPJG010000016.1, read as the reverse complement.
GGGTTTCACAATCGGAATGGCTGCGCTTTTACGTGGGAACCGAAAGATGGGCGATTGGGGGTTCATGATGGTGGCAACAGCACATTGAGAGTGGACACAAGGGAATAAGTGAGATGAAAGCAATAAAATAAAATAAAATAGGCTACACTGCACCGGACAAGACCAGGAATGCGCATGGACTTATTGTAGCTAAAAAAAATAAAACTTTGAGCCAACAAGGAAAAGGCGACTCTTGCGCAATGGAAGGGTACAGTATAGGCGAATGAAATCATATGCTATAGCGTATGCTAACTAGTGGTCCTGTTAAGCCGCAAGACATTATTATCCAATACTACCTAAATGGTGATAGCTGATGGAATCTTGGGACACCGCCTTATGCTCTGGACCGGTATAGGCGTGTGCTACCTCTAGAAATTGTGGTATACAGCGCAGAGTTATAGAGTACGCGAAAAATGAAGCATCCTCAGTGGTCAAACGGATCGAGCGCTTAGCACCTTGGTGTCATGTAATTATGTTCGTTATTACTCCACATATCACCAATTTCACGCAGGCCCCCGTGGTTGAAGCTGGGGCGCGATTCATATTTTATAACTTAGGCATTTCATCTAAAAATGGCTCTAGTTTTACTTGACAATGTTGGAAAAATTTGGTGTAAATCATACAGCGTTGGTTCATTGACTTCATATCTTTTTTTTTACTACAGTATAGTGAAGAATGGCGTATATCACTAACCAATTTAATGGGCTCGGTTGGGGTCTCAGCCCAAGACGGTGAATCACGAATGATGGGTGACAAAGAAGTCCATGGTGGGGGATCCCATTTTCGCTCCTTTACTGCAGTTTAAACGACCCGATACTGAAAATGATTTGTACAGGTTGGATCAAACGATACAGACCCTGGCTTTGTCGGCAATGACATATACAAACGATGAATAGCAGAGATACACAAATGAGTCCATTGACACCTACACGATAGCACCAGGGCATGCCAGTGGGAATTCCCCCCGGGGTAAGCTAGTACTTATTCACTAAACTCAGCAGCCGCTGGTCATACCTTCTTTAATGAGCCACACTACCTCTACCTCTTTTTTTTCACCTCCTTCACTTTCAATATATCACCAGTGTTGCCCTTCACTGCTGTACTTTATTTTCTGCTTCTTGAGGACCCTGAGTTTTTATTGTTACTACGGTTTGTGCTAGTCCATATACATAGGAGTGTTATCCCCTTTCTTTTGCCTATGGCCTGCGAGAACCGTGTATAGGTATACGCTTTTTTTTACATAGAGCGGAGTTGTTTATTCATTTCGTTTTCATTTTTTTTTCAATTGTCCAGCTTTTTTTTTCCTCATTTATTATCACCACCGAGAACAATTGGCCTCCGGTCTCCACCCCAAACTGGGTAGTCAAGTCCAGTTCCGCATTTATCTACCTTACCCTCCCCCCTCTCTCCCTGGCCGTGGGACTTGTTACTTTAGACTGCAGTATGCAGCCGTCGGACTCTATAAGAATGGACATGGACACACCAGATCCCCACCATCAACCCATTAGTCTAGTTGACCCTTTGAACCACCACAGTATTGGCACCCCCGTCAGGGCTACCACCAGCACAGCTGACCTTACCACTTTCGACGCCATCATAGACACTGCATCACCCGCTTTTTCGTCCACCACGAACCCTCCCCTTACTACGGTACACCTGGCGCCCCTGCCTGAGGGTCAGGTTACTACCAGTAACGATGCTAATAATGCCGACTCTGGTCAGAACGGTGAAGTTCCCGGACGTCGTACTCGGCATTCCAGCACGGCGTCCGAATTCCGCCGGGCCTTACCCCAATACCCGGCCATGCGCTATACTTATTACCAAAACCAGTCCCCTCTACCTTCCCCGAGTTCTTCCATGCTTTCGTTTTCGCCACCTTTTGATATCCAAGGTCAAAGGATGCATGAGAACAACGACTTTAGTCCTGGGTATTGGCAAGGTCGTCCTGACGGATCCCCTTTGCCCCAGCTCCCCTTGTCCGCTACTTCGAGTCAGTTCACTGATTTTCATCACAGTCCTCGAACGTCTATGCACGAGGGGATTATCATGCCCCATCGGCGGAGCTCCACTCAACATCCACGCTCCCCTCGGGTGTATTCCCCTCTAGCAAACCCACCCGTTGGTCATCCTGGGTCAGCCCTGACTGGGTTTAACCGTGAGTCCTCTGGTGCTCAATTGCGACATATTTCCAGCTTTCGGGAGGACTCTTCGACGGGCGATGAACGAAGTATTGTGTCCATTAGTACACCCACCACTGCTGGACGTCACCGTTTCGTTAGTGCCGTCGAACCAGGGCGCTACACTCCACCAACGGGTTTTGTGGCGAATCCGAGCCGAAGGAACTCTACTTCGTTCCCGTCGGCGAACCGCAGTCCTCTGTACATCCGAACCGGACCACGTGGTCACCCTTACCATGGCCAACCACCGGGTACCCCTTCCCCGTTTACACTCACCCCAGGATCGGCGCGGTTACGTCGGGGTTCCCATTTAAGGTCACCGCCGGGCACCCCTTCGTTACACCCGATGGAGTCCCCTGGTTTACCCCACCCTTACCGATTACCAGGCTCTCCGTTACAACTGCCTTCTATTGACCAGCTGTTGATATATCCCTCGTCACAGGATGATCGCACCGGTGAGATTCGCGCTTCGGGTAACCACTCCCGGGTCCGCCGATCTTCCGGCCTGGCAGGTCCACGATTAGCTTCCGCTCGTCATCCCCCACCGGCCTTGTCTATGAACCGTCGCCAACCACCCCCTCGACCACTTTCCATGCGGGAACCCGCACCCTCGAGTACCACCGCCGCCGTCAATGCGGCCATCCATCCCCACAGTCTCCCCGCCAGTCCCCGTGTCGTTTTAGACTCACCAGTTGCCGGGGGACAACAACGACTATGGTCCTACCGTATTACAACCCCATCCACCCGTCATAATAACCACGAGCAACATACTTCCCCCTTTTCGGGAACCGATGTGCCCATGGCTTCCTGTCGACCCCGTCGGGAATCATCGTATCATCCTCCGAGTTCTCCTTCCTTGCTGTCGAATGCTGATGGTCCGTATACGGGTTGGGGATCACGGGATTACCGTACTGAGTGGTCAAAACACGGAACATTGTCCATGCTGGCCTACAACGGTACTCATATACCCCATTCCGCTGGACTGTCCCATATCGATACGAACGAGGGGCTATTTACACCGTACGTGGATCGGTACCCGCACTTGACAAAGCGTATCTTTGATAATCTGTTTGACCACGCTCAACGGACGGGTCGGTTTGAAAACTTGGCGGGGTTATTGGAAAATATCTTTGGGGAGCGCCATCGGTTGGGCAAAAGTTTTCTGTTTTCCCAAACCGCGTATCCAGCGGGGGAATGTCCTGTCAACTTGGTAAATGCCCGACGTGTCCTAGAGGTTATTCATACCCAAGGTCCTAGTATTATCCGGGAAGGTATAGGACGGGCTTTGTGCGTGGTGCTCGAACGTATCCTTGGGGCACCACAAATTACCGATGATGATTTAAATGTACTGATGATCGCTTTAATGAGCTCACATTGGTTGGGTAATGCCAAGACCTACCCTACGGCACTTCCCACCGTGGCCAAGATTATGAAAACACTGTCGGGAGACCAAAAAACCAAATTGGGTCGGTATTTCATCGCCCCCTATACGAGCAACCCTGCCGAAGACTTGGGCTCCCAGCCCAGTGCATCCACCCCTGTTTCAGTCCCATTGTCCAAGTCTCACTCGGCCCTGGAAACCCCAATGTCGAAAATGTCGGAATGTGGGTCTACTGCCAAAGATACGGAAGAAACCGACACCAAGGCCTTAACCCTGTCGCCGAACAGCGAGATCCCGACGAGACCACCGGGTTTAATATCCGTACGCCAACAACAACTCCCCCATGCTAAATTGCGTCGAGAGACTTTGCGCATGATAATCGGGGTATTCCAAGAGTTTATTACGCAACGTATCAGGGAACTCAAAAAGTCCGGAGGCAAAGCAGCTTCGTTGAACACCGACGAGTCCACCACGACCGTTACCGCGGCCTTGGAATTTCCTTTCCAACTCAACGCCCGTTACGGATTGGTGCCCCTCACGATGTTTTACAACGAGGCGATCAATGAAAATCTGGAGATCAAGGACGATTTCCCCAAGTTTAAAAGCAAGGAAGGGTTTTCCTTTTGTAATTTCCCCTTTGTACTCAATCCGGCCATGAAGAGTGATATTTTGAAAATCGAAAGTGTGATTAGCATGCGCCAAGAATTACAGGATTCGTTTTTCCGGGCCATGTTCGTAGGGGTGAACAGCCCCTATCTCATTTTGGAAATCCGACGGGACCATATCGTACGGGATGCCATGTGTCAGTTGGCGGCCCAACCGTCTTCGGATCTGAAAAAACAACTCAAAGTACGGTTTATCGGGGAAGAAGCTGTGGATGAAGGTGGGGTACAAAAGGAATTTTTCCAACTTGTTGTACGGGAACTTTTTGTAGCCAAGTACGGCATGTTTGAGTTTAACGAAGATACTCGGTTGTGTTGGTTTACCCCCGGCACGATACACGATGACGATAACACATTGGCAGAGTACCGGTTGATGGGTTCCCTTATTGGATTGGCCATTTATAATTCGGTTATCTTAGATGTACATTTCCCTCCGGCCTTGTATAAAAAATTGATGAACCGGCCAGTCGGACTTGCCGATTTACGAACCCTTGATCCCTCGTTGGCCCAGGGACTCCAAACCCTTTTGGATTACGACGGGGGCGACCTAGAAGAAATCTTTGACCGTACGTTCCAAGTGACCTACCGTAGCGTGGGCAACGTGCATCACTATGACCTCAAGCCCAACGGGGCCAATATTCCCTTGACGCAACACAATCGTCACGAATTTGTGGATTTGTACGTCGATTTTTTATTGAATCGATCCGTTCACAAGCAATTCAGGGCTTTCCAAGAAGGATTTAAGTCGGTGTGTACGGGCAACGCCATCCGTTTGTTCCAGGCTGAGGAATTAGAACAACTTATCTGCGGCAGTTCCGATTTAGATTTTCGGGCTCTGGAAGAAGTCACTCTTTACGACGGTGGGTTTACCGCCAAATCACGCGTCATTCGGTACTTTTGGGAAGTTGTTCACGCTTTTACCGACGAACAAAAGAAACGATTACTGTTTTTTACCACCGGTAGCGACCGGGTGCCTATCGGTGGACTGGGTAAACTGCAATTTGTCATTGCTAAAAACGGGGTAAATTCCGACCGACTACCTACTTCCCATACTTGCTTTAATGTACTTTTGTTGTGTGAGTATAATTCCAAGGAAAAACTTCGGAACCGATTGCTTACTGCTCTCGGTAACGCTGAAGGGTTTGGTATGATTTAATATTTTCACATCAAAGTCTCTCCAGTACTATTACCGTTGATTTTTTTTTCGTTTATACATACATCTGACTGAAAGCGTACCGCAGATGGTTATATCCATTGATGACCAGCTTATCAAATTTTTGTATTTTTAAATATTTATTTTCAGGAGACTAGCTAGACTGTTCACCGACTATTCTTCACTACAATGCTCTCTTTGTATAACATACCAGTGGGATATGCTAACCCTCGAAAGGAATAAATACCACCCATCTGTCATTTACTATTATACCAGAAATATAGACGAGACGGAGCTTTTATTTTCTAAACGCCAGTGCCGTCGTCAGATATCCATTATCAAAAGAGAGTGACAACGAATACGAAATAAAAATATGTTAAGATTTGAAAACATGAAAAGAAAAGCACAGATATATAGGTACATTATACAACATTCCGATGCTTCGAAACAGTAACCCCCCCCCCTCCAAAAAAAAGTATGATCACAAAGTAGCAACATTAGATTCGATTGTCGTTCATCTCGGTGACAAACGACGAGGGCAAAAAAAAAAGACAAGCCAAACGAATTTGTCTCTGACCTTAAAAAAAGGCGTGCCACATCCAGACAGACGACACGCTTGGTCGGGTAGGCTCTAGTTATCCAAACCACCCCATAAATGGTGATGCCGACCGTAGGGAAGAGCGATAGATATTCGTCCACACTGCAATGGGTACACGAACCGGGCGAGGCATAGATAAACCTATACAAAAAGATGTATCTGGGATCAAGCAAAATTGGATGGGAAAAACGACGACTGATAAAAGTGAAAACGCGTAGAGATAGAAGAATAGCAAAAAAAAACGAAAGTCGAGAAATAAGAATTGCGTCGAGTAAACCCCCCTGCACCATCCCAACGGTTGTGAAACTATACGTACACCCCGGTTCCAGCATCGTAGTGGACAAGAAAGGATTCAATGGAATGAAAGTCCAAAAAAAAACATGGCCCAGAAGTCCTGCTCAAAAACCTTGAAAATCTACAAAGTGAAATACCTAAAGTTCCGCCTAATGTTGAAATACATATAACAATGGGGAGGGGGAAGAGGGCGGAGGACCAGCCTCCACTTTGTCTCCATTTAGCTACCCATATATCCCCGAGTCAGTGAGTCCATTTTGCCCAGACCTTGGGTGAATGTGCTCTTAGACCTGGCAAGTGCGTCTATCCACATAGTGTAATGTACCGGGAGTCAATGTTTCACTGCTACGATTTAGAGCGGCTTGCTCTTCTTCGGGAGAAAGAGCGATGGGCGAGTCATGGTGGAGGGATTGTCGATGATGACTTTCCAAAAGACCAACGGAATCGGATGACCCATGGTCAATGGACCGTATCTCCCGGAGGTTGATGGAATCGGCCATGCTCTTGTCGGTGGCAGCCAACTCCGCCTTGCACGTATTCAGTAAAAATACACCAATGAAAATGGTAAGAAAACCACAGATGAGGGACGTAATATCCACCGTATCAGTCTTGTTCAAGCCCCGGAAGAGGGTGATGGACGCTACAATGGTGGCGGTCGTAAAGAATACATAGTAGATGGGATTGACGATGTTTGTGGAGAATACTTCTAGGGCTTTGTTGAAATAGTTCATTTGCACCACAATGCACAACGCCACGGTGAGAGCAAATACGTACGTGGACACGTGGGTAAGTTGGTTGTTACCGGCAAAGGTCAATTTGAGGGCAATCCCAAACCCTTTACAGGCGGTCACTGTGAGGGAACCCGTCAGTGAACAAATGGAAATATAAATAAGAGGGTTACTTTTGCCGTACTTGGGTGCAACTTTAAATATCATAATGAGACTAAAGAGGGATACGGCAACGGTATACAGTAGGAACCAGGGTCGTAAGCACAGACGAAAGATTTCATCCACCGACTCAATTTTCTCATCTTCGGGGGCGTGGATAATTATGACCATGGAACCCAGTAAGCAGAGGGCGCAGCCTGCTTTACCTGTCGGAGTAATTCGCTCGCCCAAAAATATCGAGGCTAGGATAGCACCCACAATGACACTAAGGGCACCCAATGGGGTGACCATTACCGCCGGCGCAAAAGAATAAGCGGCAAAATTGGATAATTCACCCAAACCCATAACCACCATCCCGCACCACCACATCCAGTTACGAAAGTAGGCAAAAGAGTCCGAGGCCGAACCGTACTTGGCCGAGGTATTCATTAACCCTTTCTTTGTCAGCACGAAGCTAGCGCCAATGAGCGCACTGGAGGCCATAGCCAGACCCATACCCACATACTTTTCTCCTGTCATTGACATACTTGACAGACGTTCACAAAGTGACTAAATGGCAGGGAAACAAAGGGGGAAAAGAAGGTGTCAGCACTAAGTACATGGAAACAGATATTCCAAGCCACAAAAGAAAAAAAAAGTAATTCATCAACCAAAAATAAAATACAGAGGGTTAGCACCAGCAAGAAGGAAAAAAAAAAGTAAACAACGCAAACTATGATAAAGGACACTGGCTATACTTGGTACCAAAGGCTTGTCGAATACCCTGAAATAGTGACACTAAAGTGCGTCCCAATAGAAAAAAAAAGAGTGGGCAACCCCCTATCGTATCTGCACCCAGTGGTCCCAATTCTTTATACAAAGGGTGGGCAAACCAACGTGAGACGTAGGCTTTGGGTACCCGATCGACCAACGGGTTGAAAAGGGAAATATGAACGAGTACCTGACTAGCTTTATCAACTTGGGAAGCGGACATTTAAAGTCAAAACGGTGGTGTAAACGAAGTAAAAAATTGGGTAAGATCCCAATATTACTTACCGTGAAGACCGAAAGGGTAAAATCGACTAGACGGACGGGGGTGGACTATGGAATACAGTAAAGTACAAAATTAACGCCCAAAGTCACTGAATGCTATAGTAGATTGATACTGCAAAATAGGCTGGATGAGGATTGGGAAATGAAGGTCGAAATAGGGACAGACACTACGCTCCAAGGCATGGGTAATTTAGTAAAAGCGAGACCAATGTAGTGGAGAGTGAAACGAGCGCTTTTGTGTATATACAAATAAGAAAAACGTCGAGAGAATACGACCCAACTGAAACTTTGAAACCAGGCGGAACAGACTAAACGAACGATGAGAACGCTGCTTGGACAAACAACCGACTGGCAACACAAGTACTAAATATAAGTAATGAAAAAAAAGTGGGACGGAAAGAAAAGTATATTATTTTCAAAAGCTGGCAAATGTTCAGCTAAAAACCGAACCTGTATCACGGACGTTTAAGGGGGGACAAAGGGGGGAGTATATATGCATAAAACGCGAACACAACCACCCCCCCTTTCTTCCCATGAGGTTGGGTTTCATAAAAGAAAGCCAGGGTTACACAAGACGCGCTGATTGGTTCAATCAACAATGGGTGGTCCAGGAATGGTAGAGTCCCGTTGTACTAATTTTTATTCGACAACTTCCCATCGCTGAGATTGGGCTTCATCCTTCTGAGACGCATTGTCCATTTGTTGTGCCTGATTTGTCCATTAGAACCAGTACCGGGACCGGATCGCCAAAAAACATGCGCTGTACACAAGGCCTGATGGTTTTCCCAGTCCTTGGTGCCACTGTTCCTAGTTCTTGGCACCACTGCTCCCACGACTTAATTACCGCTGTGATGATCGGCCCACTATCTACTGATTGATGGACCACTGTGGTAAAGCCTTTGCATCACTTGTGAACAACAGTGGCAACAATACCGAAGATAATATCTGCCAAGTCAGGCATATATTGGTGGAAAAGCGTTATTTTTAGCTCAGATAATGCATGCTAATTTGGATGCAATCGTAAGTAGATATGCAAAGTAATAATTGTTGATGTCCTTATTAGTACTGGAGAAATAACATTGGGCCTTGCAAACTACCTGCCGCTATTTAAGCAATAAAAGAAAAAACGGACAGCGAATATGCGTGTAAAATAAAATAAAAATCGATATCGCCAAGGCCTGTCTATTGGGTAGACATGTTCATTGCTGATGTCAACCCCTGGTAGAAATACAGTAAACCAAACACTAGGAACAAAACACCCCCGCTCAACGTGACACTACGCACGGAAATTTGCGTGGCCAAAAAGTGACCGCCCAACACCGCCAACCCCGTACATAATGCATGGCCCAAGGTAGTGCCCAGAGAGACCCAAAATATATCCTGGGCGGCCGCCAGAGCGATAGTGGCTAGTTGCGACCGGTCACCCCATTCCGCCAAAAATATAATAACTGCAGTTTGGATAAACATGGGCGACACCACCGTTTCCAACAACGCCCGACACGACGTGGACGGTTTCGCTTTGCTGTTGTACTCGTCTTCGGCTTTGGTCGAATGGGTTTGTCCCAAGGCTCCGTTACGCGGATGCAGAGGAGAATCATGACCGCTTCCGATAGCAAATCCACCGGCTTCCAGCTCGATGGCCTCTTCGGTTTTCTTGCCGCTTTCCAATTCGGCGTTGGTCTCTTCCAATTCTTTACGGGCGTGGTCGGCATCCATACTCCAACCTTCGTGGAGCATTTTACCTCCAAACACGAAAAACAACAACGCAGCCGCCATCTCCACATAACTTAGGGGCAAAAGATGTGGCAATACGTGGCCCATGAGAGCCGAGAGTACCGTCATGGTCGCCAACGATAACAACGATGCTGAGAAAATAACCCAGCGGGAGTGTCGCATGGCCATAATAACCGCAATGAAAAAGGTCTTGTCGCCAATCTCCGAGGCAATCGTCATGAGGATACTCACTACAAAGGCTCTGGCTTCCTTGCTGCTCACTTGTTTCAGATTGTGGGCGTTGAGGGCTACTGAGTCCAGAAGCGGTTGTACGTTATCTACAAGGCCGCTCTGGCCAGTCTTGGAGGGGTTGGTTGGCTGTACCTCTTGACCTGCTTCTACCTGGGCCACGAGGTAGCAGAACAATACCAACAGACAACATAGCCAACTAAAGCCCTGTCTCCTAACAAGATCATTTTGGCCAGGATGCTGCATAGCTGAAGGTAAGGCGAACTTGCAAATAAAACCAAAGGAAAACAGCAAAAAAAGAAAAGGAATGGTGGTTGGTTCAATAACACACTGCCGTCAGTAATAAGCCGAAAGATTTTAACTGTTTTTCATAGAATACAAGTGTCAAGGCAGGAAAAAAAAACATAAATAAATAATGTGAACCAAAGCGTCACTTGTAGGCATGAGGGTGATTCTCGTCCGCTTTAAGGGATAAGCGGGCACCAACAACAAGAACAACGATGATAGTGGAGATAGTGTCGGTATCTTCCCTTTTTTTGATTTTCAAGTCGACGAGTGAGTGGGTTAGGGCTATTCGCCAATGAAGACGATGCTACTCTGGCACCCGCTGAGATTATTCTCTGTTGAACAATCTCTTCGGTCCACAACCTCTGCTTCTACTTATCCACCCCAATAATGGTCATTTGGGTGATTTTTTTTTCGACTATATAGAGATTGGGAGGAAAAAATGTACCAACTTCCACATGACCAATGGGATTTTGTAAGAGGTCCACTCAACTTTGGCGGATTTATCCTTATACAGTTGAAAAAAAAAATCACCCATATTCCACTGGTGTACGCGGCCAGCCAATACTCCGAGTCTTTATTACACTCCATAAAAATATAAAACCTAGTAATTTCACAAAAAAAAAACTCCACTTCCACTATACATCCGTAAACATAGTGACGTTTGTATAGTATTTTTAAAAAATAGCGCACAGAATTAAAAAAAACTTCAATTCATTCGTACTGCCAACCCAGCTATTAGCACGATAGATTTACGTATCCATCGCCATAGAGGAAGGTTGTGTTGGTGTTAGAGTGGTACTAGACCCACCAGAAGGAATCTCTTGGTTAGCCAGCCAAGTAATGGAAAAAGGGGCCAACTCTGGTACCAATGCAGCTTTAGTCATGGCTTGCTCAGCCTGCCAACGTGCCTCGTATTGGAATATCATATCAGGAGAGTTTTCCGGTTCGATAATATTGTACGAATGGCCAAATGTTGTAAACTTAACTTTCACGTCCTCACGCATTTCTTCGGGCACATTAGCCACCCGAATATTACGAGGACGATTATCCAGTTTGAAACTACGTGGAGCGGACGTGGGCATCCCGCGACCGGTCCCGCTGCCGGGCTGATGGGGGTTGATCCCAAGGGCTTTGGCCTGTGCCCGCAGTGTGTCCAATTGGGACTGTAGCCTTTGTTTTTCGTCGGTATCCGCATCGGTAGTATGTAGTGCCTCCACCGTAGTTTTCGTTCCGTCGGTGGCCGAGGCCAAGAGTTTCTCGAGGCTGGCCTTGACTTTACGAAGTGAGACCAGTATACTCTCTTTTTCCGCCGAACCAGCTGGCAAGTCACCCAACATGCCCAACAATTTCTTTTGTTGCTCCAACTGGCTGGTGATAAGTCCTTGTTTTAATTTCTGGATCTCCAAAAGTTTTAACTTGCGATCCACATCCTGTAGTTTGGGATCGTAACCCTCACCGTGTGGTTGCACTCCTTCACGCACATAAGTCCGCGATTGGAAAGAAGTACTATTGGGTGTAAACGGTGGGGGACGAACCGGGGGTCGCCACGTCGGCCGGTAAGATCCATTACCACTAGGGTTAAACGGTGAGCCCTCGGCCCCACCCCCTAATTTCTTCCAAAATACCGTGACGAAACGATTACCAAAGATAGGCATGGGAGAGTCAAAAGCCGCTCGAGCCGCTGCGGGATCGGCAAACTCCACTTCCGCACGATACCGTTCAGGTTCCAACTGTACGTGTTTGATTTCACCAAACTGTGAAAAAAAGCTGATGATAGCCTCAGTGGCCATACATTCCATCGGAACTTTGTTCACTATGAGGATAGTATCACTCAAAGGAGCACCAGAATCTGAACGGTGGGAATGAGGCCGCCTTCCCCATGGCGATCCCGGTCCAGCGCCAGGTGCCGGACGGATACTCTCGCCCGGGGGTCCCTGGTGCATCATCATTGGACCAGGGGTAAAGTGACCGCCGCTATGCCCCAGAAAGGGACCACCAGGAAAAGGTCGACCGGGTCCCATTGACCCTGGGAAACCCATTGGACCAGCCTGGAACGGTGGTTGACGTACGTGTTGGTAACGGCATCGGTCACCCCTGGTGCAACGCCCCGTCCTCTGAAAGGCAAAGCAAGGCTTATGACTTTTTTCCACCGTAGCGGCAAAACCTGGCTGGTCAAACATAGCCTGGTCGTTATCCATTTGGAACGATCCCGTTTCATTTGACGCATCCACGGGGCCATTATTCCTCGACTCGTACTCGTGCGGACGTTCCGGATGCGTATCCATATCGATCCCCATATCTCTATCATGATGTCGTCGATCCTCGTACCGATCGTCTCGCGACCCCCGACCGTGATAACCGTCCTCTTCATTAAACCGCGCGGGACTACGACTTCGGGAACGGCGGCGTGACCTTTCGGAATGTGTACTGTTTGTCGCCCGGTAAGCCTGCGCTTTGGACGATTCCGCTGGTAAAGTGGACGAGATAACCAAGTGTTCCTTTCGTTCCAAATAGTCAAATAACTCGTCCACAAATGAAGAGGTGTTGGTGGTTAAAAACTCGTCCAATTGTGACTTACAATTGTCTTTCAGTTCAGGGGTGGGCTTGGAATGTTCCAACAGCACGACAATATAGTCGGATAATACATCGGGATCGGCGTCGCTGATGGATTGTAGCTTTTCACTTAGAAAGGCCTTGAGATTGGCCAAATCGGGTTCTTGTAATTGCATGGTGGCAAGGAAAAAAGAAAAAGGAAGAATACCACCGCGGTGTGTGCAAATTTATACTTATTTTTGAACGCAACCCGAATCGAATGTATAAGCCGTAACAGACGAAAGAAAGTGAAACTGGGAAAAGGTAGTAAAACTGTCGTGTTGAGAAAAGTAAACAAGTAACCAAAAAAAATGCTGATGCAATCTAAAGAAAGAAAAAAAAACACACACACAGCAGTGATCAGGTTGATTTGGTAAGCGTAGTCTATAATCAATGACCGAAAGTGTTTTCGGTATTTATACTCATCCCTTTTCTAAATTCTTTGAAGGTTAGTTCAAGAATAGACCTAGAAAGTACGCGTTAAAAGCTACAATGACGTCGAGATGCTACTTTTTCTTCTGACGAGTATTTCCAAAGGGTTAAACAGGGGTGCGGGTATCGCTTAAAGACCTGCCTCTTATATTTGTTACAAAAGGTATCCCATACATGGAAACTGCGGTTAGATCATTTTAGTTTGTTAGGACTTTTACTTTTTAACGTTCCCGCTTTGACCAAGTAGAAAAATTTAACGAAATTGCAGCCTTACATGTCCCATAGATCTTTTATTTTTTTTTTCGAGTCGTCATGTCTAGTATTATGTATTAAGAAAAAAAATACAATGTCAGATTCCTTCGAGCGCACCCTATTACCCCAGCGCCATTCCCAAAGCTCGCAATCACCCGACTCTTTGCTTGACTGGGTGGAAGCAATTCATCCCGTACTAGTCTTCCTTTACCATGATATTCGCACCACCAACTCGTTAACCGACCAACACCTTGGTATCCTGTTGGGTATATTGGGACTCGCCATAGTGGAAGAAGCGTTAGACTTGCTGGATAATGGATTTTCTGCTACTTATTACGCTACCCCCCAAGGCCAGGGGCTGTACCATGTGCCCAGTCACCGGGAGCGTCAGTTCTACACGTTGTTGCCCAGGACAGGCCTTTGCAGTTGCGAGTCGTTTACCAAGAC